>JAMYXO010002422.1:5000-10000 GCA_033310375.1 Conus canariensis | reverse complement strand
TTTCTGCCGTTTTCTATTTCCAATTGCGTCATCCATCATCGAGCCTTTTTTTTTTTTTTTTTTTTTTCTCGTCACGGCTTGCCGCTATTCTTAAGCGCGAAGATGTCCGCGATGGGCGTTACCCCTGTCTTCGTTAAGGCGAGGAGTATTCCGGACTCTGCCAACAGTCGGCCCTCCGTACTGGAAATCTGCCTGGCAGGTGAACGGGTTGCTGGCCAAGGGTCCGTGGTGGGAGCGCAACAGATCGGCAGCTTATGGAGGATTTATCCCGCAACGCAGGACGCCAGGACAAAACTCCTTGTACAAGGTATTTGTTTGAGAGGAACAGTGATTCAGTTGGTAAGCACGAATCCTTTCTCTTTGAAAGACGATACTGGGGAAGAAAAGCCATATACGAAAGTCTGGATAGACAATTTACCAATTTCCGTCGCTGATTCAGAAATTGAACACTCTCTCACCAAAGTCGGGTGTGAGTTACGCTCGGCGATAAAGGCGGAAAGAGCCAGAGACGTTGATGGTAAACTTACCCGTTTTCTTACAGGAAGACGTTTTTTGTTTATTACACTTCCATCCGTACCCCTGGAAAAAACTCTGAAGGTTAGTGTATTTACAGCTAAGGTTTACCACCGTGAGCAGAAAAGGGCAGAAAATAAACAAATCGTTTGCTCTAAATGCTTGGGCACAGGCCACCATGCTTCCGTTTGTGTTAAAGAAATCGTCTGTAGGGCTTGCAAGCAGACTGGCCATAAGCAAGGTGATCCATTGTGCCAGTTGGAAACAACACCCACTCCTAATAACACAAGTATGAGTGAGAGCGTGGATGTGCAGTGTGGAAGTGCTGAGCAGGAAGGTGACAGTTCCCGAACCGATGAGACTGAGAAAAAGAGAGAGGAGGAGAGCGGGCAGTCCAGGGGTCGACCAGGGGAACGCCAGACGACTCTCACCTCTTCCCTCCAGGTTCAGTCCGCACGTCGACACAGGTCCGAGACTCCGAAGCGGCCCCGCTCCTGGGAGGGCACCAGTCCCAGGGAAGTGACAGGGAAGGACAAGGTCAGGAAGAGAAACTCGGGACAGGCTCACCGTAACTCTCCCCCTTCAGGTGTCAAAACCGACAAAAAAGGTAACACAGGGGGGTGAAACAACGTAATCGGTGGACTGACCCGGCTTTTCGACTTTGCTGACGTTTTTCGGACTATGGCTTGGAATGCTGTATGTCGGTGTATGTTTGGTCACTGTAAAAAATATTTGTACTCATAACAAATACTTCATTTCTCATGGATAAAATACGCATATGCTCAATTAATGTCAGAGGTTTGAAAAATAAATTTAAAAGAAATTCAGTATTTCACTATCTAAAAGGTCAGAAATTTGATATAGTATGTCTCCAAGAGGCACACATAACAACTACTGATTTAATGATATGGGAAAAACAATGGGGGGGACAAATCTTTTACAACGAAGGAACAAATAGAAGTCAAGGAGAAGTTATTTTGATAGCTAAACATTTCGATGGAGAAGCCAAATTAGAAACTGTGTGTAACAGGATTCTAGTAGTATCAATTAACCATAGTGAATATAGTTTCAAAATAGGAAATATCTATGCCCCTAATAACTCGAAAGAAAAGATGTTGTTCATGAAAAATTTACAAGAAACCTTAAATGAATTCAGTGAAAGCAATCTTCTTCTAGTTGGTGATTTTAACTGTGTTCTTGACAATGAGCTGGACATTATATCAGGTCATACCCATGCTGATTCAGTAGTTAGACTATTTAATCATACTATTGCTACTCTACAACTCACAGACATGTGGAGAGCATCTCACAAAAGCGAAAAAGACTTTACATGGTCTCGAGTAAACCCTTTTGTCGCCCGGCGCTTAGACTACTGCTTTCTATCCGATGGGATGCTTCAGTTCAGTGTTTCGTGTGAACACACCAGTTTTCCTCATTCGGATCATAAAGCGATAATATTAGAACTTAGCAGCAATGATTTTATTCGTGGGCCTAGCTATTGGAAATTTAATAATAGCTACTTAAAGGACCCAGTATTTGTGCAGAAAATGAATGACTTATTAGACAGGGAACTTAAAAGAATTTCAGATAACGCGTCATATATGTATACATGGGAATTATGTAAAATTAAAATTAGAGATTTTTGTAGTGAATATGGTAAAATACTAGCCAATAAAAGAAAAAATCTTGAAAAGAAATTAGAATTTGATATTTTGGAAGCTGAAAAACGAATGATTCATAATCTGACTAGTAAAGATAACCAAGAACAATATCTGATATTAAAACAAAAGTTAGAGTTACTACAAGCACAAAAAGCAAAAGGTGCACAGGTAAGGTCACGAATTAAGTGGATTGAAGAGGGTGAACGCAACACTAAATATTTCTGCAATTTAGAAAAAGCAAGGGGAAAGAAGAAAATCATCACAAGGTT
This sequence comes from Conus canariensis, assembly GCA_033310375.1. Classification (NCBI taxonomy): domain Eukaryota; kingdom Metazoa; phylum Mollusca; class Gastropoda; order Neogastropoda; family Conidae; genus Conus; species Conus canariensis. The sequence goes on along the minus strand of JAMYXO010002422.1, from coordinate 7,557 downwards.
GTGTAAAGATACAGGGGAAGTAATTACAGATCAACAACAGATTCTAGAAGAACAGGTAACATTCTATAAAAACTTGTATACTCGGCCTGTAGAAGTAAACAATGTTCGTGAATCAGTTGATGCGTTCTTAGAAAATGAAAACATTTCTCGTTTAGAAGAAAATGATGTTGCTAGTTGTGAAGGCATGGTCACTACTGAGGAAACAACAAACGCTTTAAAAAGATGAAAAATGGATCAGCGCCAGGGAGCGATGGAATAACTATTGAGTTTTTCAAATTTTTTTGGAATAAAATAAAAGTAGTCTTAACAAACTCGTTTGTAGAATCCTTTGGTAAAGGAGAATTAGCATATACTCAAAAACAAGGCATAATAACATTGCTACATAAAGGGAAAGAACTTGAACGAGACAAATTAACTAATTGGAGACCAATAACTCTGACAAACACTGATTATAAGATTCTGGCCAAAGTATTGGCAGAAAGACTTGGAAAAGTTATCCACAAATTAATTAATAACGATCAAGTAGGCTATATCAAAGGCAGAAACATTGCAACAATTATCCGATCAATAGATGATGCAATCAATTATCTTAACCAAACAAATAAAACGGGTTACTTGCTGGCAGTTGATTTTTCAAAAGCCTTTGACTCGGTGTCCAAAGACTTTCTGTTGCATGCCTTTGAAGTTTTTGGCTTCGGAACTGAATTTAGAAAATGGGTTGCCATACTGACAAAGGACATCGTCAGTTCAATAAATCATGGAGGATGGCTCTCTGAACCTTTCAAACTTTCTTGTGGAATTAGACAAGGATGTCCCTTTTCTCCGCTAGCCTTTGTTCTGGCAGTTGAATTGTTAGCAATTAAAGTCAGAAGTAGCTCCATATCTGGCATTGACGTTCCAACCACTGTTCCAGATAATAATATTCCCTTAAAAATCAAACAAATGGCGGATGATACAACCCTATTTCTCAGAGATAAAGGAGACATGGATAAATCTTTAGAAATCTTTAGAACATTTCAAAGTTTCTCTGGTTTAAAATTAAACATACAGAAAACGAAAGCCTTACCTATGGGAAGGCAAATAAGAGAACCAGAGCTTCCTTTCAACACAGTAGAGAAAATAAAGATATTAGGCATTTATTTCCAACGTGACAGGATGGCTAGGAACATTGAAGATAATTGGAGTAATAGGATGTTTCAAATGAATAAACTGATCAGAGAATGGAATAAACGGGATATTAGTATTCAAGGTAAGATTGTTGTAATAAAAACATTTTTACTTAGTCAGTTCCTTTATGTTATGCAATCCATAGGACTTCCGGATTGTGTGCTAAATAAAATCAACTCAACTCTTTACAAATTCCTATGGAAGAAAAGATTTAACAATAGAAAAGCATTCGAAAAAGTTAAAAGGAAAACAATGGAAGCAAGTTTGGAGGAAGGAGGACTTAATATGATTAATATGAGTAATTTTCAAAACTGCTTGTACTTACAATGGGCGGGGAAACTCTTTAAAGCCACCGAACAAGAAAACTGGTCATTAATACCTAGATGGCATTTACAACACCTTGCAAAGAATGATGCTTTTTGTATAAATTGCAGAGCCAAAGACTTGAAGGATTGTAGTTTAATCAGTAATGAATTCTGGAAAGAAGTAGTAGCAGTCTATCTAAACCACAAAATATTGATAAGACTTGATGATATCGACAAAAGTAATTTCCACAGTCAATACCTTTTCCACAATAATCTAATTAGGTATAAAAATCAGGTATTATATTTCAAAAACTGGGCAAATAATGGCATTGTGCAAATTAAGGATATAACTCATGAAAGAGAAAATAGAGTACTGACTTTAGAAGAAATACAGGAAATGGTTGGGCAGAACAGAGCCCTTGCATTGTTTCAGTACAATGCTTTGATTAACTCCATACCTGCGCAATGGATCCAGTGGATCCAGTCAGGAGAAAGAGGATCTGGGACGCTCCCATGTTTTGCCAGTCTGTTAAATACAAAACCTAAAGAAATAAGGAAACTAATTATACCACATAACGAAAGTCAAACACCTACTGCGAGTGCCTTCTGGAAAAGAAAATTCGGAATTGACTTAGACAAATCCACATGGTGTCGAGCTACAGACGTTACAAAAGAGGTAAGACTTAGAGTACTCCACTGGAAAATATTACACAATATATATCCTACTAATATCATGCTTAGTAAAATGAAAGTAAAAGAATCAAACAAATGCTCTTACTGTCCCGACACAACTGATTTTATTGAACACTTCTTCTGCGAGTGTCCAATCGTTTATAACTTTTGGAGATTTATTGAGCAAAAAATTTATTTAGAAACAAATGCACATATTAAACTATCCAACACAGATATATTATTTGGTATTGATAAATCCATTGCTTCGAAGGTAAATTATAAGTGTATCAATTTCATCATATTACTAAGTAAAATGTGTATCAGTATTTGCAAAAAGACGAACTCGGGTATCCCTCTGCAGCTCATTTTTGAGAAAGAATATAATGTCCGAAGGGGTTTAAAAGGAAAACTTC
>JAMYXO010000241.1:40000-59761 GCA_033310375.1 Conus canariensis | reverse complement strand
TTCTTGGAAAAAAGTGGTTCGACGCTTTGGTCTGTCGCTCTTCCTGTTGTCCATTTAGAGTCCGGATGTTCCAGGCTCCAACACATGAAGTGCGTTTATTCTTTGTGGTAGATATTTTTGAATGATTTCAACCGCGTTCTTAGATGTCCGGTCTGCTGCGGTATGCTGACAGGATGGGATGAGGCAAGCTTTCTTTAGGCCACCTTTTCTAGGCCCCTCTCCATAGGGGGGAGCAGTGCTATCCCTGAATAGGGCTGCTCCGTCGCCAAGGTGGCTGGCGAAACCTACTCTTGCCCCGGTGAGTAGAGTGACGACCAATCCTGCCCTAATCGCCCGAGTGCAGGTCCGTGACTAGCAGCTCCAGTGCCATCTTCCACCTGCCACCGTCGCCACTCGCCTGTCGCCCAAGGACTTGGGAAAGCAGAAAGGAGGTGGGGTCAATGAATCCTGGGCAAAGAAGTATATGGAGGCCGGTGGGTTGCCCAAACTCCACAACCCCTCTCTCGGTCCGAGCCGCTATTGTCAAGAGGAATGCAGGGCATAACGTCTTGACCACGACTGGACTGCAGGAGCTGCCGGAGTGATGATGGAGTCCACCACCAAGCCGTCTTGGGGGCTCCACTCCAGATTTTTTCGTTAGGGGTTTACTCCCGTAGCCTTTGCCTTTCCCAAGGCAGCCTGCAAGGCAGCAGGACCCATTGACCCATGGTTGGGAGACTCATGGAAGGTGGGGGTCGCTATCTATCTGGTGTCACACCATCGCCATGGTAATCATGCGGAACAGCTCTGAACAGACACACAGATCAGACCTAAACAAACTATCAGACAGACTTTCGACAACAGACATACAGATCAGACCTAAACAGACATACAGATCTGACCTAAACAGACATACAGACAGACTTCGACAACAGACATACAGATCAGTCCCTAAACAGACACACAGATCTGACCTAAACAGATGTACTGATCAGACTTCAACAGATATACAGATCAGCCCTAAACAGACATACAGATCAGACGCGCGCACGCACACATACACGCACACACACACACACACACACACACACACACACACACACACACACACACTGACAATGGTAAGGGACCCGCATTGAAAGGAAGTAGACAGGGCTAGGGGAAAGAGAGAAAGACAGCTGGGGCAGAACGCAGTTTATGACATCCATGTCATGATGCGAGATAAGAGTGTGATGCAGTTTATAACACCTATGTTATCATGTTAACACACAGACAGACACAGACACACAAAGACAACAAATAAACAAACAGACGAACATACACACACGCACACACATTGCATGCACGCACGCACACAGAGACACAGACACACGCACACGCACCACACACACACACACACACACACACACACACACAGCACGCGCGCGCGCACGCGCTCCTAGACAGGCATACAGATAGACGGACAGACAGGTAGATGGACAGAGAGACAGACAGACAGATACACACACACACACACACACACACACACACACACACACACATATATAATATATATATATATATATTATATATATATAAATATATATATAGAAAGAGAGAGAGAGAGATAGATAGATAGACAGATAGATAGACAGATAGATGGATATACATAGAGAGAGAGAGAGAGAGAGAGAGAGAGAACAACGCACGCGCTCGCGCGTGCGTACGCATGCACACACACACGCATACACAAACACACGCGCGCGCAATTTACTCGCTCATGTACTCACACACACACACACACACACACACACACACACACACACACACACACACACTACATACATACATACATATATATATATATATAATATATATATATATATATATTTAAACACGCGCGCGACACACGCACACGCACTACACACACAGACACAGACACAAACATACAAATGCGCGTTCGTGCGTTCAGACACATAGAGACATACATACAGACAGACTTTTTAGACAGACAGACAGACACATTCGTATACGCACGCAAAGTACGAGCATACACACACACATGCGCGCGCGCGCACTCTGAGTGAGCGATTTGAGAGAGAGAGAGAGGAGAGAGAGAGGAGAGAGAAAAGAGGAGAGAGAGAGAGAGAGAAAAGAGTCTGTGTGTGTCCGTGAACGGAGTGAGTGTGCGCGTTCGTGCGTGCGCTCATGCGTGTGTGTGTGTGCATGCGTACGTGTGTGCGTGCGTGTGTGCGTATGCGTGCGCACGTGCGCGAGCGCGAGCGCGCGTGTCTCTGCATGTTGACTTATGCAATATGGGCGGCGCACATACAGGGAGAGGACAGGCCTCAAAGCCAGTGAAAGCCTACCTGCTGTTATTGGCAGGCAGGGCGGGGGCGGAGCGATGACGTCATTCTCACACGTTATCCCAGGTCAGCACAGCTCTCTCTCTGCCTCTCTGTGTGCCCAGCGAAGACACCCCCAGGGAACAACGACAGCCTAGGGTCTTCTTCAGTCTGCAACACAAACACAGACATGACGTATGCAATATGCAGTAAACAAGTGGGGTAACTTTTGCTCCCATAAGAAAAACCTAACACAGAGTAACTTTTTTTCAAGACTGGCACAGCCATTTAAACTTGAATAAAGTCAGACAAATACATATACGAACAATCTAATAGTGGGGAAAAAAACAAGCACAGGCCAACAACTCAACTGAGATCACTGACCAGGTGTGTCCGTCCGTCTCCTGTCTTGGCTAAACCCACAGTGTGAGGTTCTCCACAGTCGGCACGATCACTGACCAGGTGTGTCCGTCCGTCTCCTGTCTTGGCTGACCCACAGTGTGAGGTTCTCCACAGTCGGCACGATCACTGACCAGGTGTGTCCGTCCGTTTCCTGTCTTGGCTGACCCACAGTGTGAGGTTCTCCACAGTCGGCACGATCACTGACCAGGTGTGTCCGTCGGTCTCCTCTCTTGGCTGACCCACAGTGTGAGGTTCTCCACAGTCGGCACGATCACTGACCAGGTGTGTCCGTCCGTCTCCTCTCTTGGGTGACCCTCTGTGTGAGGTTCTCCACAGTCGGCACGATCACTGACCAGCAGACTGGGCACATCAACAAGGACTCACTTTGGGATACACAGTTGCACGGGCCCACATTTTTCTTATGTGACCAAACAGAGAGAGAGAGGGGAGAGAGAGAAGAGAGAGAGAGAGAGAGAGAGAGAGAGAAGACAAAAGAGAGACAGACAGAGAAACAGTGAGAGAGAGGACAGACAGAGAGACAAAAACAGAGACAGAGAGAGGGAGGGGGGAGATACAGAGAGGGACAGAGAGACATGACAGACAGACAGACAGACAGACGGGACAAGGGACAGATAAAGAGAAAAGAGAGAGAGAGAGGGAGAGAGAGAGAACAGAGAGAAAGGATGAGAGAGAGAGAAAGAGGGACAGACAGACAGAGAAGGAGAAAGAAAGAGAGAGAGAGAGAGGGGGGGGGGGGGGAGGGAGCAGAGAGGAAGCCAGAGAGACACAGAGAGAGACAGAGAGAGAGACAGAGAGAGAGAGAAAACAGAGAGAGAGAGAGAGAGAGAGAAGACAAGACAGGACAAAACAACATTCTTTATTTACGAGGATAATAGATAAGCACTGATGTGCTTTTTTACATCCAGTCCTCGCTCAGAGTAGGGTCAACAATGCAAAATAAAATGAGGCAATAAAAGTAGCATGCAAAAAGTGGCTAGAACAAAAATTAGATACTGAATTTTTTTATGAGAGAGATAGAGGGGGTGGTGGGGGGCGGATAGTCGCAGGAGCGAAAGGAGTGCAGGAAGGGAGGGAAGGAGGGAGGGAGGGAGGGAGAGGCGAGAGTGGGGTGCGGGAAAGAGCATGTTTAGAACAATCTGACAATCAAAAGAACCAAGGAGATGCACGACAATCGATTTTGAAGCACCAGAAAAAAAAAAAAAAAAAAAGCACAAATGGAGAAAAAAAATGCATAATGATAGCTCAGTCACCACGGGTAAGGGTGTGTGTGGGGGGGGGGGGGGGGTGGGGGGGGGGAGAATGTCATACAGATAATAAATCAAGTCATTCCAGCAGAACCGTAAGAGAGAGAGAGAGAGAGGAGAGAGAGAGAGAGAGAGAGAGAGAGAGAGAGTCGCATAAGAATACAAGCATTACGATATAGTGACAAGAGGGAAAGAGGTAGTAGGAAAACACACACACACACACACACACACACACACACACGCACAAAATAGCAAGTGCATTTTAAGTACAAAACACTTTCTTAATAGTCAGGTTCATACATAAGGCAAAGACGGTGGTAGTGGTTGGTGGGGGATTTACGATGGAGTACGCAAGTATTGGCACATAAGATGGTTGTAATAATGGGTTTGAAGGTTGAGGCGCGTTGATGTTGTTTGGTGACTCAGGGAGCGGTTCCATTGACAGGAACCTGAATATGTTAAACTGGATTTCAATAAGTACATTAGAGAACTATAAAATGTGTGTTCTGGCTCACCCGGCTCCGCTGTTGCTCCGCCGGCTTACCAGAACACACATTTTATAGTTTTTCTTATAGTAAACACTTTACAAACATACATAATGTGTAGGATTATCTGTTTTTAACACTAATTTTGAAAACTTTTTAGACTTAAGTTTTTGCTTAATCCTTCGTTTTTCTTGATCAATAACATCATTTTCACGCATAACATTCATCAAATGTGAATCAATTTTTGCAAAACTCTTCACATCTGGCCGCATTATCGATCACCTCTGGGTCTCACTTGAGACCCTATGGCGCCCTAGGGCCCCAAGTCAGACCAGAGGGTCACATATAACACGGCCAGATGTGAAGGGTTTTGAGAATATGCCTCCAACAGTAGTATACTTTTATACTTGTTTGCCTGCTTTCTATTTGTCTAATTTGGGCAATCCCCTCACCCCTTTTTAGTGACTCTTCCCGATTTTGGGTTTACGGGCGTTTATAGCCGCGCCAGTGACCCAGACAACACAACACATGTGGTTTACGGGCGTTTATAGCGCGCCAGTGACCCAGACAAACGAAACACGAAATGGGAAGAGTCACTAGAGGGCAGGGGAAGAGGGCAAATTTAGACTTTTGCAATACATGACAACCAAGTATTTAAAACTACTGCAGGCATATCCCCAATGTTGTTATCTTCAAGATTTATATATATACTGTACACAAACAAACGCTTACAATTACATGGTGTCTACTTGCCTAGAGTAAAGTTGTTTTTTATTTTGTTAAAACAACACCAAAAGCTAATTAACAAAGTGCAATCTTACCTTACTTTTTAGTCACTACTTTTTAATAAAATTTATTTTAAATACTTTATTAGATTGAATATAAAAATGCTGCTTTTAATACATAAAATTGGGAAAAGATTATTTTGGGGTGGGGAATTTAGCCGCCTAAATTTATACAATGCCGCGTGATGGCTAACGCCTGCACTAAACGACGCCAGTGGGGAATTTAGCCGTCTAAATTTATACAATGCTGCGTGGCGGCCTGCAGTAAACGACGCCCTTACATCCGTTATGTGTAACTTGACACGAACCCGGAAACAGTGCGACGCTTCGACTCGGCAATTATGCAGTTGAGTAAGCCGTGGCCAGACATGTCTGACCTAGATACTACATAAAGGCAGCAAACCCTTTAGAGGAGTTGTCTCCCCGGAAAAGAATGTAACAATTAATTGTGTTTTATGAAAAAATCGTCATTAAGTCGTTCTAGGTTCTTATTTAAGTTGGCATCACGTTCTTATTCAAGTTCTTATTTAAGTTTTTAACAAGTTTTTATTTAAGTTCTTATTTAAGTTCTTAACAAGTCAACATCAAGTTCTTAACAAGTCATCATCAAGTTCTTAACAAGTTCTTATTCAAGTACTTATTCAAGTACTTATTCAAGTTCTTAACAAGTCGTCATCAAGTCGTCATTAAGTTCTTATCAAGTCGTCATCAAGTTCTTATCAAGTTCTTATTTAAGTTTTCATCAAGTCGTCATGAAGTCGTTATTAAGTTCTTATTCAAGTCACTTATAATTATTTATTAAGTTCTTGAAATATTACTGCATATCAAATGTATCAAAATGATCTTTTGTTGTTGTCAGTTCTGGCATGCTTTTTTGTTCGGCTTCTGTATTTAGTGGCTGAGATTTTTTGGACTGCTTTGGTTTTTGCTGTCTTTCTTTATATGTTTTATAAACGTAATAACACCCCCACCAACAGCAATGACGCCAAAAATGCCAACTCTTTTAATCCAAATAATCCATGACGACTTTGGTGTTGTAGGTCTTGAATCAACTTGTGTATTTACAGCTGGCATTGAAACAACTGTTGGCGTTGGCGGTGTTATGTTTTCATTATGAGTTATATTCTGTGATTGCAACATTAATTTTTTTTGTTTGTTCCACTCTGCTAATTTTTTTCCTGCTGCAATGCGCCCAGGATGAGGAGGCTTTTTACTGGTCACTTTCTCCACCTGATTCAATGTTTTCTGATTCTGCTGATTTTCTGGCTCGGTCATTTTGAAGGGAAACAAAATCTATATGATTAAAAGTAATTAATCCCATGATTAATGGCGATAACAATGTTCCAAATCTGTAATATAGATCACATCCTAGAGACTCTAATGACTTTGTTAAAACTGGATCCTGCGTTAAATCATACATAAAATCTTGTTCAGAATCAATGGGAGCAAATCTACTAACTAGTTTAGTGTACAAACTAAGAACCGTTTGCCCAACACTTTCTACCATTCTTGACCCCAGTTGCGCTTCATACCTGTTGTGATACTTTACAATGTCTTGTGGCGACATCTGTTGAATCTGTTCTATCTGAATTCATTTCCAAGGTACTGTTTTGTTTTTCCACACGCCGCCAAAGAATACAGCCTTTCCTTTTGTGCATAATAGCTTGGTCATCAACTTGATTATTTGTAATCATAAGTTCAGGAAGTAAATCATCGCAGTTCATGTTTTATTAATAATAAATATTATTTTTATTTTTAAAAAATGAGCACCGAAAAAACTGTTGCCAACCTCGTATACCATTCTGCTGTTATTGGAGGTCTAAGTGTAGGATACACAATAGCTTGGTAAAAGCTTGTTAAGAATAAAACCAGCAGATCTTGGCAAGCTAGATTTTGAAGACTCAGCAAAGTTGATTGCTGTCATTACAGCTTCATTTGCTACGAAAGATTTTCTAGTTAAGCAAGGAATAATTCCAGAAAATATAAATATGTAAAAAAAAAATACATTTATAAAAATGCTTCACTCGTAATGATGATAGGCGGCGCAGTGGTCAACGCTGCTTCTTCAGCGGAAGTAATTACGCGTTTAGTAAACTACAAAAATAACGATGAGAGAAAAAGACATAACAGAGCTATGGAGCAACTAGCCGCTGCACAAGACACCTATGAAAAGCAAAGAATGGAGCAGTTAGATTTTATTAACGACAGACTTAAACAACAGGGACATGCAGCTTACACATTTAAAGATGTTGACCAGGCAATAAAAGAATATTTTCTAGTAACAGGCAAACAAGTTGAAACATTGCCCCCACCAAATTCAGCGATTACTATCAACCATCAGAAAAACAAAAGAGCAAGAAATATTGTTTATTGTCTTTGGCATGACCGCTGTGTATTTTGTTGCACAAAGTATTGGCTGAATAAAAATGTACAAAATCTATTATTCTCCAAAAGGATATTGGAAGGGAATAACAGCAATTAAAAAGCTTAGCCAAGCAGCGGGAGTCAGTGATCAAACAGCAAAAGAATGGTTATCTAAACAAGCGATTTGGCAAATTTATCTACAGCGCCTAAAAAACTACAGAGACCACACTTTGTGAATATAACTCCAAACGATACCCATCAAATGGATCTTCTATATTTACCCCATGATACGATTAGACGAAAAAGATTTAAGTACGCACTTACAGTCATTGATATAGCTTCAAGATACAAAGATGCGGAACCATTAACACAAAAGAGTGCTTCTGCTGTTGCTGTTGCTATACAGCTGATATACCAACGAGGCCCTTTAAACTTATCCTCGCATGATTCAAGTCGATGACGGAAAAGAATTTAAAGGTCAAGTGAATCAATTATTGTTAAAAACATAGAGTTACCATTAAAAGAGGCATTCCGGGTGTTCATAGATCACAGGCTTTGGTTGAAAACTTAACAAACAGTTATCTGAAAGACTTTTTCTCCTACCAGTATCACAGAGAGCTGATTGACAATTCTCGCAACACAGAATGGGTTAGAAGACTGCCCTCAGTTTTTGCGCGCAATGAATAATGAAGAATTTAAAGGTCTAAAACCAGTACAAGCAATCAAAAAACAAAAAATAAATGTTGTTGAAGGAGACGCCAGTTCATCAAGCAAACTATTACCATTTGGTTTGAAAGTAAGGTACCTTTTTTTTTACCGGGAGAAGCAGAAGGGGACACTCGCATCAGGACAACCGATCCAGTTTGGAGTGTTGATCCATATGAGATAAAAAAAAAATGTGAAAATGAATCCGCCAGTGTATTATTTACGAGAAACTGACACAACAAAACGACCAGCCCTCAAAGATCTTTTGTGAAAGAAGAACTGCAGATAATCCCCCCAGACACAGTTCCGCTTTAACTGATTTACGTAAATATATTTGAGTTAAAATGGAAGCTCAAAAAAAATTATTTGCGTATAGATTTATTATTAAAACAATGATAAAGAATAAACTAACCCATTGATCCTAATATTTATGAAAAAATCAAAAATCTTGAAACAACAACCACAAATAATCCAGCTATACTGGATAAAGAAATTACTGAGTATCTAATTGCGCTTGACCAAATGTCCTCCAGTGACCAATCGCATATGAATACTCTGGATTAAACAAATACTCTTTTTGTGTTAGTGCGGTCAAGAGACCGTTTTGTTACAACTGTTGTGTTAATCTCATGCAGATTAGATCGTAGTTTGTAATTGTCATGATGAAAAGTCTTTTTATTGAACAATGCTTCTTTGTAGTTGTCATGTGATATGTTTGACTGCACAACACTACGAGATATTCCCTTTGCTTTTTTGACAACTTTTTTTTGGCTTGAAAGACTGTACATTTTTGACCTTAAACCAATAAACTCCTTGATCACACCACCAGATAATTCATCCTTCATCTTACCTAAAACCTTCTTATTAATAACTGAATGCAAAGGTGAATCTTTAGGGTAATCAGATGTGTCGTACCATCCTGCATGCTCTTTTGCTACTTCTAATTCCATGTCTTTGTAAAAATCTTCAGTAGGGATGTCGATTACAAAGGAATCTGTATCTGTGTACAGAACTCTGGACTCTGAATACAAGGTTTAAAGTAGTCGTAAAGAAATTCTAACATCAAAAGCTTTGACAGCTCTAAAACAGTAAACCCAATAAAAAAAGGTTTGTCCAATTTAACTTCTTTTTTTTCATCATTATACCAAAAAGCTGATCATGAAATCTTCTAAAGTCTTGGTAGTTGGGTTTTGACACCAGCTTAATTGCATCGTTCTCTCTGGTGACCAATCTTACATCTTTGCGCTTGTGCGGATTTTCCATAGTCTTTCCAAAACAGCTGTTGTTCATCAACTTGAAAAAGTCTTTTTCTGAAGCATCTGCGGATTTAGTTCTGAGATCAGTGTTCTTCATGATGTATGGTTTCATGAACTGTTCTTGATCAAATGCAATTATACGATGAACTGCTGTTAACTTTAAACCATGCCTTAAATAAAATTGGAGAAGTCTGTAATGACAGACATAATTTTTTTTGTCACGAAGATTAGGGACAAGTTTTGGCGGTTCTGTCATTGACACCTTTTGGGTTTCTGCCACTAATGGATAGTCATTATGGTAATCATGAAGTTCATGAGGATATTCTAAATCAACTTCTAGAATAAAGCCCCGTTGTTGATCAGCTTCTAGAGTATGCAGCCATTTTAAAAACTTTTGAATGTCTTTTACACCTCCTGTGTACATTTTAAAGTTACGTAATGGAAGTGATTGACTCATAGCCCAACCATACAGATTGTTTGCATCTAAATACATAAGATAGTTAGAAGGTTTACTTGGATCATAGTTGTCTAGGTATTTGTTGTTTGCTTTACAGTAATGGTGAGACGCCATACTAATTCCGCCACGCAATCCGTTTTCAATCATCTGAAGCATTGGTAGGTCAGACAACAGGTCAATCTGTACACCTGTATATTTTAAGAAAGCATCCCAACTCATCCCCGGGCAGAAATATAATGCGCAGGATCTAGACTATAATGTTTCATGCAGGTCTTTCTGTAATTTTCAAAGATATCCGCCAACAAACAGGTATCCGCCATTAAATAGGAATCATGATAGTCTCCCATTGTTTCACACTCCAACTTCTGCCATGCTTCTTGTGCGTGCTGGTAATCAGAATCACTGATGTCCTTTCCTCTAAGACTAGAAAAGAACGCACCTTTAGGAGGAAGTGAGTCTTCATCAAACCTTTCCCAACTGTTCATGTACTCATAAGGATAAACGCCTTTTCTAACAAGTGTTGGGTCAAAATATTCTTCCGTTATTGGGCAGGACTTTAAGAATCCTGCTAGCGATTCTAAACTCCCCATCAGGTGTTGCATAGAGTCATAAAAAGATAAATTATTTAAAGTGAAACACATGTACTTTTCTGATGACTGCGCAATGCATGACACCCTGAAATCGCTAGTTACTGCTTGCAATATAAGATGAGAGTCGTAACCTCGCAAGTTATGAAAGAATATAGGAAGTCTCCAAGTCCTAGGATCAAACTTTAGTTGAAGATTGCAATTGTTATGTGCTGCTCCTCTGAATTCTCCGCTAATGTGATCATGATCTCTTACTGTTGGGTTTTCTTTACTTGTTAGCTCTAAACCACAAATCCAACAGTGAGTGGCTGAGTCATAGCGATCTTGGTCTTCTGGGGTCATCCTAAGATCGGATAGGTCTAGATTATTAGAACAGACATTACGAACTTCTTGCATGCGTTTTAAGAAATGTTTTGCTGCATGTGGTCCTCTGTATAATTCTGGCTTTGAATGTTCACCATCTGACCTAACAACAATAAAAGCATATGAACAAATCTGGTGGTTATTCATTAAGACTGTTTTTGGTAAATGTTTTGGAGCTGGTCCTTCATAAGGAACAATAAGCGACTCGAAGTCTGCGTAAACAACGTATGGCGACCTCTGGAGTTTTTTGTAATTCTTAAAACTAACCTTACTGCCTTCTCTTGGCGTAATTAGTTCTGTATTACAGTCAACTGGACTGATACAATGTTTTACATGTTCACTCGCAGCTTGAACGGATGGAATTCTGTTAAACATTTTCTACAAAAATTTTGTTTGCCATAATTTTTTGTAGTATATGCTAACAGTCTACTCATTGTGCGTATCAGCGTGTAATGCAATCCTGAATGGCTGGACATCAGGAGTAAGTCTACATGATGTTTGGTTGGTTCGCCTATTGATGGGCTGTTCTTAGACACTCTAATGGGCAGAAGGTTGGTTTCTTCAGACCATGTGTATACGTTAACAGTTATTGGGGGATTCTGTTCTTCAAACTGATCAATCTTGTCTACAGCCATAGGAAATTCAAGGCCGTTAAAGTTAAGATCATTGGCCCACTGCAAATAGTTAGTAACTCTCTCTGCATTTTTTTTAACAAAGTGTAGCCTAGCAAGAACGCACCACATAAAACATTTGTTATCTGAATTCTTTATGTTCAGAACCGCTCTCTTTGCAACTAATTCTGATGGTAGAGGAATAAAAGACTTTCCTATAATTGGCTCGTATTTAGCCTGTTTTAATCTAATCTCTAATACTTTACCCTCTGACCAACCAGAACCTCTCATTTTTGCTGCTTCAGAGGCTTCATTAAACTGAGTAAGAAGTTGTTCTGCCCAATCAGGCGTTAAATCATTATAAGAAAAGAATAGCCTGCTGTTTAGTTGAGACCCAGACTTCTAGATTTTCTTCGCTTATTGTTATGTAATCAACTAAAACAACTAACCTTACTTTAACTGGAGGGTTTATTGCTAAATAATTGGGATTTGAGAAACAGCATACTCAACGCTTTCTAACACATTTGTTGGATTAATAACTTCTATATTAGTATCCTTCAAAGCTTTTGACAAACTCTCTTCTGCATCAAACCAAGAATCAAAATCAGTGTATTCCATTTTGAGCTTCTTTTCTAACTCAAAATTTTATTTAAATTAAAAAAAATACATCGACTCCAAAGTCGTCTTAATCAGAATCAATATCAACGGTCTTTTTGTGCTTAGACTCATAAACTAAAGTATAAACACTCTTTGGGGTTGTTAATGTGAGCTGTTTAGAACAGAGTTTAATGTCTCGTTTACTTTTTTTAAACATTCCTTTTTTATCTGGTCGGTGTCTGGCTGTTAAGAAAAAGTTGCCCTTGCCTTTCTTTGAAGATCAAACTTTTGTCTTTTGTAGTCCTCAAAATCAGCCTGTAGGCGACTAAATTCTTCATCCGTGATGTTCGAGTCAGCAAGTGCTTTATCAATTATCAGTTTGAAGGAACTAAGTTTAGCTGTTATTAGTTGAACCATAGCTGTGTGCTTTTGGAGTTTAGCTTTTATTTTTTTGCTGACAGCACTTACAGCCAATGAACACAGGCCAAGAGTTAAAGACAAACCGCCTAGAGGTAAAGCTGCCGGTGCACCTACGCCTGTTGCTAAGAGACCTACACTTGTTCCTGCTGATAGAGCACTAGTGATCGATGCTCCAGTATTAACATATGTAACAGCATTAAAGACAGCAGAATACCTTCGTTTGGTTTTACTGTATTTTGAAAGGTCCTGCTCTAGTTGGGTTTGCATTTGTGTTATGTTTGTTAATCTGAAAGTTTTTATGTCTACAGCAACAGAGTTGCCTACTATCTCTTCTTTGGGCACTTTTGGATAAACCTGAACAGACATGCTTTTTTTTTAAAATAAAAATAATTTAGTATTGGATATCTTTTAATCTGTTATCTTGAATATTCAGCTGCGCATCATATATTAAAAACAAATGTACATTAAGTGGTTTATCACTCTCTTTTTCTTTATCAATTTGAATGTTTATTACGTCTTTAACTGTTCTCCCACTCCCATGCAACTAATTATCCTCTGTTGACCTTAGGTCAATCCATAAACCGTATTTCGTTGTTAAATATTCATCAAGTCTAACACTGTGAAGGTGTAGATCTTTAGACACAAGGTCTACTGTTGGACTTGTAGACCTCCCGCCTCCAAACAATTTTCTTATTTCATTAAAATGATGATAAGGTTTAAGCCCACTACCGTAGACTTGGTTAGGACTACCCTCAATTGAACATTGTACTTTCGTTATTTTAGGATTGATAAACTTTTCACTTTGTCTTTGGTATGGTTCTTTATCATCTTCACACAGCAAAAAAATACCTTTAAGTGATCGTGCTGTGGCGCTAAAACTAAAATTCCATATAGTGTCTGCCCTGCTTTTGATATATTTTGAATGATGAATCACTCTTTCGTAATATATTGCTAATTTTGACTGATATTGTTGCTCAATCAGCCTTGCTAAGTTAGGGTTGCTAACAATGTCAAACTCTAACGAGATGTCGAAAATGCTGTACTTGGAATCAGTGTCTGTAGATTTAATGACACGTTTGTATTCATTAAAAGTTAGTTCATATGACAATCTGTCTTTTAATGCTCCTTGAAAGTATGGTGCATGCGCTTTTAACAACTGAAAATCTAAGGGTATGGAAAAGCGATTTCCATACGCATAACTTATAGCTTTATACTTGTTACCATTTTCAGCATCTGCGGCGCTTATTCTGTGTTTTAGTGCTTCGTTATTTTCGATTCCTTGAAACGCAAGATCGGCCCTTTCATTCGCGGTTAGCCATAGATCACAATAGATTAAAAATATGTCTGCATTGTGTAAAGAAAATATTTCTTGCCCCTCAAGTTTTATAGAAATTTTCTTAACGATTGCCCGTCCCAGATTCTGAACTACTGTCCTGTTTGCGTCTGTTGCTGATTCGAGTTCTATTTTAAAAGTAAGCCGTGCAGATCCCGGCACAATCACTTCATCTGCTCCTAGGTCTGGAAATTTGACAGTAAGAATCTGATCTGAATCAATAGTAGATGGATTATTTGGAACAATAATATTCTGTTTATTTCCCTTCACGCCAAAGGGCTCTTTCAGTCTTCTATGCGGGTTAAGAATTGAGCCACATGCTTGTGACATTTTTTTTTTATAAAACAAAATAAAAAGTTAATTATTTTTAAAACATGGAAGATTATGATGTTTATGATCCTGGAGACGACATGAGTGAAATGACTCCTTTAACACATCCATTACAATCATTGCGGCATGAATTAACAGAAAGTAAGGTCAAATCATTTTATCAAAGTTTAGGCCAAGAACCTCCCGAATTTATAGACCCTAATGATTTTGAAACAAAAGATGACCATTTGTTTTTTAAAAACGAGCAAGGACAACTTGTTCAGCTTACAACTAAACCAGACTCATCAAAGTTTTTAAAAAAGAGTACAATTAGACAAAGGCTCAGTGTGAGCGAACAAAATCGCCTTGGCATTACTAAACCAAAATTAGATAGGGAAGCAGTTGCTAAACTTCAAAACACACTACAAGAACTCCCAACAGATAACCAAATACAAAACATGGAACTTAAAGATTTAAGCCCAACAGCAGACGAAATAATACAAGCAGAAACCAGTTTTTCAGAAGAAACAGCATTAAAAACTATGCACGATCCGCCGCTACCTATGAGAGAAATAACGGCCCTTGATCATGCTTTGAGAAGCATCAGGGGTGAGTTAACAAACAATTTAGCAAAACTGGGTGAACTAGATGAGCATATAAAAAGAGAAAAAGAAAAACTAGTTGAGGCTGATGACCACAACTTAGGACCTGGTGTTAAAGAAAGAATAACACAAAGACTAAAAGATCTTGAACAAGAGAGATCAGCAAGACTAGAAGTGTTGTCTAATAACCGAGAACAATTACGAACTCAAGTGAGCAGAATAAGAGAAACCATCAACAGAATTTTGTATGAAGACACAACGCTAGCAGAACGAATAAGAACACTGTTTAGAGAGCAAGGCGTCACATTAGCAAGTGTTATAACAGCCTTAGGATTTGCAATAAGTACACTGGTGATGGCTCTTACAGGCGGCGGTGGTGGGGGAGCAGTGCCACCAGGCCCACCAACTCTGTCGTCAGATAAATCATGGGTAAAAAAACAACTCGATCACCTTGCAAACTTACTAAAAAAAATTAGCCAGTAAGGCAATAGATTCTTTGCCTGGCATATTAGGGGGGATCGTTAGCTGGCTTTTGTCTGCCGCAAGTAAAGTAGTTGGCTTTATGGCTGAACACTTATGGACATTAGTTGTCTTAATAGTTGGGTTACTTTATAGTAAGATAAAGACCAAGTAATCCTAGAGCAGTTAATCCAATAACAAGTGCCGTCTTTTCATATTCATGGTCATTATTTTTTGAGGCCACGGGGATTGGATGGGGTTTTAAGGGGGGTTTGGGGGGCTCGGGGATTGGTGGGGCTTCTTTTTTTATTGCTATTGCTGGCTTAGAATTTATGTTGTTTTTTCCAACCTTCTCTTCTTTACCAGCCACAAGGATTTCATTATTATAGTTTATTATTGTTCCTATCTGAAGTCTGAGGTCAGAAGGCAGCATGTATAAACCAGTGCCAACGGCGAAGTCTACTTTCGATCTTGCGTATTGCAAAACATTTTGGTACCTTTTAATACTTGAAGGTAAATCAACTGCAGAATTAATGGAGTCCTCTAAATTTGCTAAATACTGTTTTTGTGCATCAAAGCCAGTAGAAGGATCAATTATGTTTGATCTCGTTTGTGCTTGCGAACCTAACAAACACCAAACATAAGTACGAATAGAGTCGTTTATTCGTTCTATTCCCGCTCTAGTTAGACCATTAGAAGTATCCAAAATAAATGTTGTCCATGCTGTTTTATGCTCTTGCTCTATGGACCCGAGGTGAACAGTTGTGCCTGAAGAGAAAGATGTGTAAGGAGGATTCCAATCATAGTTATACTTTCTGTGCACGCCCCAATAATAAAGGGTGCCTAAACCATGATTAAGATCCAACTTTTGTCTAAAGTCTGTCTTTGGGTCAATATCAAATTCGTTACAGATCCTTTCAAAAGCCTTGTAATCTATTCTGTTGCTGAATGGATTAAACGTTTTGTCATTTGGTAATGGCGCTTGCAGTTCAGATAAAATACGTCTGAAGGTATAATAAAAATGAAATCTATACACTGACCTCACCAAAGGATCAGGATGATTTAAATGATCAGCATACGACACTCCACACCCAGTTGAAGCACAAAACACAGCAAAGTTTAACTGGTTCTGATAAAACTGCATCGGATGACTGAACCACACTTTCGGGATGTAGTCTTTTTTAATAGGAGGGTTAAGATATCTGTTCAATGGAGTACTAACCTTTACTTGAAAGGCGTCAGTCTGAGTCACAGAAATGTCGAGGGTATCAGTTGTTATATCTTTAGGACTGTAGTGCGGCCCGACAGAATATTTTGCATTAGTATATTTGAATGCACTCATTTTTAAATTTGTTTTAAAAATGTTTGTAACAATAACAACTCAAGACAGTCCTTCGTTTTTAGAATATGCTATTGATAATAACTGCGGAACCCAAAGGGTCGCACTCCATGAAATTTTTTACAAAGTCGTATGGTTTAATATAACTGAATCCAAGGAGAATAATAAGATTAAAAAATTTGACAATAGAGGAAACTTAGTTAGCCAGTTAACCATACCTGATGGTTATTACGGGTTTTGCTCGCTAAAAGAAGCAATGAGTAACTTCGACATTACTCTCAAACTTAACAATGCAAATTTGAAAATAATGTTGACATTCAAACCTGAAGAAGAAGTAGACCATTACCTTTTTAATGTAGAGCTAGCTAAAATGTTAGGCTTTGCAACTGACAATCATAGTTTTATAGTTACATCAGACGAAACTACTTATGAGGGAGAATATCCGCTCGATCTTGCATTACATTCATTACTCTATGTTCATTTGGACGAGCTGAGCACTGATGAAAACTTATATGATGGAAGGCCCTCAACTGTTTTAAGAGCTCTTCCATCAGGGAAAGCTGCATATTGCGATTATGAAATTATACAATTCCCTAATTTACAGTTTAAAAGATTAGCTTGTGGGAGGGTCAGATCATTTAATATAAAGATCACAGATAAAACAGGGAAAGTCGTGAAATGTGATAACCTGCACATTGTTTTAGAAATAAAATAATAAGGTGTACTAAAAATAATGTCTCGTGGGCCAGAAGAATCAGGAGTTACATTAGCGCCTGAGAGGTGTGTAACTTTAGAATTAAAAGACCTTGCAGACGTTGAGGACTTTGAACAGAACGGTGAGATAGGCACTTTATATGGTTTTGAATACACTAAAGATGGTTATTATAAACGCAAAGAGGTTGACGACAACAAAAGGTTTCCTAAACTAGAACAACTACGCAATGTAGAAGCAAATAATGCGGGTCAGTATGAATATAAAATAGTTCGAAAAACTGACAACAAATGGCACTTAGAACCATATTTAGAATGGGACATAAAATTTGAATTCTTAAGCCCATTTACATTTTTTGACCGTCAAAAAAGTTTCAGAAAAGCATTGAACTCTGGCCCTTTACATGTAAGTCTTATGCCAGAGGACAACAGTCGGAAAGAGATCGAAATAAAGCCGTTTGGGGACAAACAGTACATCCTCCACAGAAGAGAATCGGTTTTAAAGAAAGCTTCTACAAAATTACAGTTCATTCCACGCACAAAATTAGGAAACACGTTCACAATGATTTTAAAATTTCTGTCTTAAAAGATGAGGCGAGAAATGGAGCTCTGGGCGTCAGTGACAATCTTATGAAAGGAATTCTTATTAGCTGGCAAAACTTAGACGTTGACAAACTTAAAGTTACTGTCGTTGTTCTTTACAATGGCGAGGATATTAAGGTCATAACAACAAGCAACAAAATTGATATTAGTCTAAATAGAAACGATCTTACAGAACTGAACTGGATTAATCTTACACATTTGGGCCTTATAGGGTTTTATTATACTGAACAAGTTTTGACAGAGAGTATGATAAAAACAATAACTGGATTAGATTAAATTCTGTTTTAAAACTATGGAGCAGACGACTTTGGTGTCAATGCCGATGTTAAACTTTATGACAAAAACCCCTCATTGTTCATTGATTTGTGGGCAGACTGGTTGTGGAAAAACAATATTTGTCCTCGACCTATTACAAACAGTTTATAGTTATAATTTTGATCATATTGTAATTTTCTGTCCAACATTAAAGTGGAACAAAGCATATCACGACAGAAGGTTTATATGGACGGATGATGAAATCTATTTGATTGATCCTAGCAATAAACTGAGTGAGTGTTTAGAACACTTTTATAGACAGTTTGAGGGAACGCAGACACTATTTATTATAGATGACTGTTCGGCAGAAAGAGACATAGTTAGAAAAAGAAATACTTTATCAAAACTGGCTTTTAGCGGGAGACATGCTGGGATAAGTGTGTGGATTTTATGTCAGAAATATAACTCAGTTTTAAAAGACTTTAGAGAGCAATTGAAGACAGTGGTTTTATTCCACATGAAAGATAGAGACGCATTTGATGAATGTATGCGTGAAAACGATGTTATTGAAAACGATCAAGAAAAACGAAGGATTAAGCAAAAACTGAAATCTGAAAAGTTTTCTAAATTAGTGTTAAAAACAGATAATCCTACACATTATGTATGTTTGTAAAGTGTTTACTATAAGAGAACTATAAAATGTGTGTTCTGGGTAAGCCGGCGGAGCAACAGCGGAGCCGGGTGAGCCAGAACACACATTTTATAGTTCTCTACATTCTAGGAACAGGGACATGAAGTTTGGGTAGAGTCCTTGAGGAATTAATTGAGAATCTGTGAACTAATGTTGAGGGTGCCTTCCCAGACGTAATTCTGTGCATTATGAACCCTTTGTTGTATTCTAATCTCAGACTTAAGTGGAGAACTTGAACCTTGTTATACTCTGAGTCTAGGAGACTACTGCTTTTTAGGAGGACTAATTTGAGTGCTCGCGTGTGTAGGTTTAGCAATGGTTTGAGGGTATTATCGCTAGCAGAGTCCCATAGAGTAGACCCATAGTCTATGCATGGTTGAACATGAGACTGAAAAAAGAGCTTGGGTGAATGCAGGTCGAGGAAACGTTTGATTTTTGAGAGTTGATAGACTTTCTGAGAGACCTGTTTGCACATTGAGGCTATGTGAGCTTGCCAACTAATATTGTTATCAATTGTGATTCCTAGCAATTTGAGGTATGTAACCTGTTCAACAGATTCATCTCTAAGATGCGCGGGGGAAACGTAATAGTGAGATTTTGTCTTTTTTGTCTGGTTGTGATAAGCATGGATTTAGTTGTTTTGTTTTTTTTCTGGGTGAAGCGACATGTGTTTAGTTCAGTCCATGTCACGAGATCATCCGCGCTTTCTTGTAAAGTTTGTGCAAGAACAGTAACATCAGAATGATTTGTGTGGATTGTTGCATCATCAGCAAAGAGTTCACAGGTGCATGCGATATGGAGAGGCAGATCATTGATGTAAATTGTGAACAGTAAGGGACCCAGGATAGAGCCTTGTGGG
>JAMYXO010000241.1:0-35000 GCA_033310375.1 Conus canariensis | reverse complement strand
TGTGGTGTGGAGTTGGGGAATGGGTTGGGCAAGAAGTGACCTGGATCTCCTCAATCACAGGCAGAGAGTTGTTGGCTGACAGCAATGTGGAGGATATCATAACACACACCACATCATCTCAAAGGTATTTCAAAAGGAAGGCGGTAGGGGGAGGGGACTGGAGGGGAGATGGTGCCGGGGGGAGGGCAGTCAATCGTTCAGAGTGGTCAGCCAGGGTCTGACCATCGCCTGTTTGCCGCTGACAGCCCTCAGGGCAGTCTTGACCAGTGTAGGTTTGTGGTTGTCTTTCATTACGTCTGAGGAGTGTTTGTCCAACATGTAATTCTCATTACGTCTGAGGAATGTTTGTCGAATATGTAATTGTCATTACGTCTGAGAAGAGTTTGTCGAACATGTAATTGTCATTACGTCTGAGAAGTGTTTGTCGAACATGTAATTGTCATTACGTCTGAGGAATGTTTGTCCAACATGTAATTGTCATTACGTCTGAGGAATGTTTGTCCAACATGTAATTGTCATTACGTCTGAGGAGCGTTTGTCGAACATGTAATTGTCATTACGTCTAAGGAGTGTTTGTCGAACATGTAATTGTCATTACGTCTGAGGAGCGTTTGTAGAAAATGTAATTGTCATTACGTCTGAGGAATGTTTGTCGAACATGTAATTGTCATTACGTCTGAGAAGTGTTTGTCGAACATGTAACTGTCTGTTTCGCATTGTGTTTGAAGCAATCCTTGTCCTGCGTCTATCAAAGGCTGCTGGACAAAGCTGGAGCAGACTAGAAAACCAGAAATGACTGCGATCATGGAGTGTTTTAATTGGTCACCGCCCTGTAGGGTCATAAAATGCTCTTTCTGTTGACTCTGTAACTGGTATCTTAAGGCAGTTACCACACACACACACACACACACACACACACACAACACACACACGCACACACACACACACACACACTCACACTCACACTCACACACACACACACACACACACACATACACACACTGAACTTCTCTGCACATTGAAGGGAAGAGGGGCCTACCGTGTCAGTGGAAACAGTAACACCATCCCCCCCACCCCCACCCCCACCCCCACCCCCATATAAAGGGGTGATTTCAGGTTACACTTACTGTTGTCACGTTCTGCTTAGAGTCATCAACACCGTTTCTACCTCAAAAACAGTAGCTACTGCTGTTTTCTTCGTGGTACCACTGGTTTGACCACCGGAATGTCACTGTGGACTTGAGATGCTCCCAGAACGCTGCTATCTCATTCTGCACACTCTGTTTTCTGGCTATCTTATTCTGCACACACTGTTTTCTGGCTATATTCTGCACACACTGTTTTCTGGCTATATTCTGCACACACTGTTTTCTGGCTATATTCTGCACACACTGTTTTCTGGCTATCTTATTCTGCACACACTGTTTTCTGGCTATATTCTGCACACACTGTTTTCTGGCTATATTCTGCACACACTGTTTTCTGGCTATCTTATTCTGCACACACTGTTTTCTGGCTATATTCTGCACACACTGTTTTCTGGCTATATTCTGCACACACTGTTTTCTGGCTATCTTATTCTGCACACACTGTTTTCTGGCTATCTTATTCTGCACACACTGTTTTCTGGCTATCTTATTCTGCACACACTGTTTTCTGGCTATATTCTGCACACACTGTTTTCTGGCTATATTCTGCACACACTGTTTTCTGGCTATCTTATTCTGCACACACTGTTTTCTGGCTATCTTATTCTGCACACACTGTTTTCTGGCTATCTTATTCTGCACACACTGTTTTCTGGCTATATTCTGCACACACTGTTTTCTGGCTATCTCATTCTGCACACACTGTTTTCTGGCTATATTCTGCACACACTGTTTTCTGGCTATCTTATTCTGCACACACTGTTTTCTGGCTATATTCTGCACACACTGTTTTCTGGCTATATTCTGCACACACTGTTTTCTGGCTATATTCTGCACACACTGTTTTCTGGCTATATTCTGCACACACTGTTTTCTGGCTATCTTATTCTGCACACACTGTTTTCTGGCTATATTCTGCACACCCTGTTTTCTGGCTATCTTATTCTGCACACACTGTTTTCTGGCTATCTTATTCTGCACACACTGTTTTCTGGCTATCTTATTCTGCACACACTGTTTTCTGGCTATCTTATTCTGCACACACTGTTTTCTGGCTATCTTATTCTGCACACACTGTTTTCTGGCTATCTTATTCTGCACACACTGTTTTCTGGCTATATTCTGCACACACTGTTTTCTGGCTATCTTATTCTGCACACACTGTTTTCTGGCTATTGAGGAAGTTGAGAGGAAGTTGACTGAGAAGTTGAGAGGAAGCTGAGAGGAAGCTGAGAGGAAGTTGAGAGGAAGTTGAGAGGAAGTTGAGAGGAAGTTGATCGAGAAGTACATTCAAGTTGACAGGAAGTTGACAGGAAGTTGACAGGAAGTTGACAGGAAGTTGACAGGAAGTTGAGAGGAAGTTGACAGGAAGTTGACTGAGAAGTACATTCAAGTTGACAGGAAGTTGACAGGAAGTTGACAGGAAGTTGACTGAGAAGTTAACAGGAAGTTGACTGAGAAGTACATTCAAACTGAGAGAGAAAGCTGAAGGAGAAAATTGACTGAGAATTACATTCAAGTTGAGAGAGAGAGAATTGACTGAGAATTGACTGAGAATTGATTGAGAGTTGATCGAGGATTGATTGTAGCTTGATCGAGGATTGATTGAGGGTTGATCGAGAATTAGTTGAGAGTTGATAGAGAAATAATTGACAGAGTTGACTAAAATAATTGACAGCTGATCGAGGATTGATTGACAGTTGATCGAGGATTGATTGACAGAGCTGACTAAAAAAATAAGTGACAGCTGATCAAGGATTGATTGACAGAGCTGGTAGCTTGACTGAAATAATTGATGGTTTGGTTGTTTTTTTTTTTTTAAGTTTGGCTGACTTGACTTCTAACTGACAGTTGACTTGACTTCGGTGGATTGTTAACCCTGACGTGACTGACTTTTTAACTTCGGCTGACTAACTTTTATCTTCGGCTGATTGACTTTTCGGGGGACTGTTGACTCTGACATGACTAACTTCTAACTTTAGCTGATTGACTTTTCGGTGGATTGTTGACTTTTGGTTGATTGACTTTTTGACTTCAGCTGATTGACTTTCGGCCGGACTAACTTCTAACTTCGGCCGGACTGACTTTCGGGTGACTGACTTTCGGGTGACTGACTTTTTTGGTTGATTGGCTTTGACTTTCGGCTGATTGGTTTTTCGGCTGGACTAACGTTTGGTGATTGACTTTTGACTTTCGGCTGACTAACTTCTGACTTTGACTGGACTAACTTTCGGGGAGTGTTGACTAACTTCGAGGAATATTTTTGACTGTTTAGTTGACTAAAGTTTGGAGGATTGTTGACTAAAGTTTGGAATTATTTGACTGTTAGTGGACTTGAGGCTGGAGTGAGATTGACTTCGGCGGATCGTTGGCTAACCTTTGACTTTCAGCTGACTAACCTTTGACTTTCGGCTGACTAACTTCGAGAATTGTTGACTGGCTTTAGAACTATTGTTGACTGACTTCAGGGGTTGTTGTGGCTCCTGCTTGACTGACTTTTAACTTCAGCTGACTTAACTTTTGGCTGACTAACTTTTAACTTCAGCTGACTTAACTTTTTGACTTTCGGCTGACTTAACTTTTTGACTTTTTGGCTGACTAACTTTTAACTTCAGCTGATTGACTTCGGGTTGTTGGCTAAAGTTTGGTTAAATGTTGCCTAACGGCTGGAAGTATTCGACTAAAGGTCGACTGTTAGTTGGTGAGGTCGGAGGGCCGATTAAAAAGATAGGACAGATAAAATGATCCAGTGTTTCGGGAGATATGGTAAGGTCACAAGAAAGGCATTCTGGTTTAAAAACAGGAGACGGCCACCGGTTCAAATTAAAGCACACGACTGAACTTGAAGAGGAAGCTCAAACTCTATTCAGGCGTTCAAAAAGCTACGTAGAGGAATATATATAGGAGTGGGGCCATTTCCGAAATCTCTGGAGATGAGCGTAGAAAGATCTTCCCCAGAGATGTCGGCTGCGAGTTTTAGGTTGGTTGCCGTCCTGACCTCGGATGCGATAGCAGAGTTCACAGCCGCCTCCCTCAAAATTTTGGAACGGTCGTTTAGATTATTATATTCATAGAGCCGGATCGGCCATAGAAGACGAGAGCGAACATGTTCACTCCCCACAACACTCTTGCATTGCCGCGTATGAGGGACCGCCGCTTTTGCAAGTGAGATTACGTCCATACAGCTCCTACAGAAATCCAGCTTATGAATGTCTGATAGTGTACCATCCATAAGGCTGCTCGATGCTCTGATCAATACATAGTGACGCTTCTTGCCGTCGATAATTAATATCAGATCTACGTGGTTCTGATGGGGCTCGCCAAAAACGGGAGCATTTGGGGAGACTCGCATCGGCAATAGACAGATAGAGTCAGACCACAGATATACATTCACGGTGATTGGACTGTTTTGTTCTTCAAATTGAGGAATGTCGTCTATGTCTACCGGAAACTCTATACCTTCAAAGTTCAGCTCGTGTCGATATTGTTTGTAACTAGAGGCCTTTTCTGCGTTCGCTGTGGCAGGATGCAGATGTGCCAAAACGCACCACATGAAGCACATGTTGTCAGAATTTTGTATGTTTAAGACTGCGCGTCTTCTCTCTTCCCACGGAATAGAATCAATGTTGGGATTTTGTGTTCTGCCCTCCCGCGTTACGAACAATTCTGTTGACAAGGAAAGATAAGTGCTATCGAGTATAGGAATATAGATAGATCTGGAAGGTCGTGACTGCCTCAGCTTGATCTTAAGGACCCGCCCTCCGGACCAGCCATATCTCTGTAGGTTTGCGTTATTAATCGCATTGTCAAAATTCATAACCATATAATCTATCCAATCAGAATTACAATCGTAATGACTAGAAATGGCTTTTTGCCTGGTTGAGATCCAGACACTTCTCATTTTGCCGTTAAGCTTTTTATAGTTAATCAGAACAAATAACATTACTTTTACCGGCGGCTAAATTTCGAAGATACCCCGGAATTTTTTTTATAGCATAGGGTTACACTCTGCCGAACGCTTCTGGTTTTCTTTACTATCGCCCCCTCCTCTATAAAATAAATTGTTTGATCGCTACTATCATCTGGCAGGTTGCGATTGAGTATTCTTGCCAGGGGTAGTATGGTTCTGGTGGGGGGTGTGCCATGAGGGGTTTATTTTGCAGACGGGGTTAAAAAAAAAATAAAAAAATAAAAAGGGGGCCCCGGGGGTTTACCAAAAGCAGGCCAAAAAATTTTACTTTTGCATTTCCACCAAAAAGAAAAAAGAGGTACACTTTTCCTAGGGGCTTGCTCTTTTTGGGGGCTTAAAAAATTAGTGACAAATCTTATAAATTTAGCCAAAAAAAAGCCCCCCCTTATAAAATTTTTAAAAAAATAAACCGGGGGTTTTTTCTGTGAATCCAATGTTGTATTTTCCCTTTAAAAACAAAAAAACCCCAAAATTTCAAATTTTTTTTAATGGCATCCTTTTTACATTTTTAAGGTCTGCCGTCAATTAAGGGGGGGGTTTTTCGTTTTTCAGCTATAGGGGGTTTTATGGAAACAGCCCCAAATTTAAAAAATTTTTAATTGGGGGGGGCTTTTAAATCCTTAATATAAAAAAAAACAAAATTAAAAAAAGGAAGGTAGTTGTTTTTTTTTGGGTTTTTTTAATAGTGCGGGGGAAAATAGAAGAAATTTTAAAAAAAAAGTAGTAAGGGCTGGGCCCCGGGCTTTTAATTTTGGGGGGGAGAATGTAAATATGTTTGTTCACAAAAACGATTTTATTTTTTTTAGGAATGTTTTTTTTCGGGTTAAAAGATCGCTCAGGGGTTTTTTTGCACGGTAACCCCCTTTTTTTTTTAAAAAAAAAATTTAAATTTTGTTTTTTTGGGGTTTTTTTTTAATTTTTTTTTTGATTGTAGAAAAAAGGTTTTTTAAATTTTTGGGAAAAAGTAGTTTGAAAAGGGAAAAAATTTTTGTTTGGGGGCTGGGTCACGGGCCCCCGGCTATAAACCCCCTTTTAAAACCCCCAAAAAAGTGTGTGTCCTAGGGAGTCACGGAAAAAGGGGGTGGGGAGATTCCCCCCAAAATTTGACAAACTGAAAGTGGGCAACCAAGTAAAAAAATAACCCCCCTTTTTTAGGCTTATTCTAAAAAAAATTTTCACACGGGCCCCCTTATCTGGGATCCTCTGGATCTGATTTTGGGGGCCCGGGGGGGCCCTAGGGTTTTTTTTTTAAAACCCCAATTACCTTTAATTTCCAATTAAATTTTCCCCCCTTAAAAAATTTTAATTATTTTTTTCACCAAAAAAAAATTTTTTCCCCCCTTAAAAATTTTAAAAACCCCAAAAAAAAAAAACCCCCTTTTTTTTTTTTTTTTTTTAAAAAACCCAAAAAAAACCCCCTTTTAAAAAACCCCCCTTTTTTTTAAAATTTTAAATTTTTTTTTTAAAAAATTTTTTTTAAAACCCCCCCAAAATTTTCCCAAAAAAAACCCCTAAATCCCCATTTTAAAAAATTTTCCAAAAAAAAAAAAACCCCCACCCAAAAAAAAAACCCCCAAACCCCCCCAAACCCCCAAAAACCCCAACACACCCTTTCACATTCTTCCCCCCCCTTTCTTTCCCCCCAAACTCCCTAAACCCCCCCCCCCTATTTACCCCAAAAACCAAAAAAATTTTAAAAACCAAAAAATTTTAAAACAAAACCCAAAACCCCCAAATTTTTTTTTTTTAAAAAAACCCCCCCCCCAAAATTAATCCATCTTTGAAAAAAGGGGGTTCTAAAAACCAAACCCCCCTTTTAAAACCCTTTTCCAACATTTTAAAAAATTATAAAAAAAATAAATTTAAAAAAAAAGGCAAAAAAAACCCAATTTTTTTTAAAACCGGGCGTTTTAAAAAAAACCCAAAAAACCCAAAACCCTTCCGCTTTTAAGGGTTGGGGTTGGGAAAAGGAAATTTTCCCTTTTAGTTAATTACCTTTTAAAAAAAAAAAAAAAAAACCCAACCCCCAAAACCCCCAAAAAAAAACCCCCAAACCCCAAAAAACCGGGGGGGGAAAGGGGTTTTGCAACCCGAAAAACCCCCCAAAAAAACAAAACCCCCCCAAACCCCCTTTTTCCCCCCCTTTTAATTTTCCAAAAAAAGGGGGGTAAAACCCTTTACCCCTCCCAAAAAAATTTCCCTTTTTTCCCCCAAAAAACCCCAAAAACCCAAAAAAAACCCCCCCCCAAAAAAAACCCAAATTTACCAAAAACCTTCCTGCCCCAAAAAAAACCAAAACCCCCCAATTTTAAAATCCCCCTTTTCCCCAAAAAAAAAAAATAAACCCCCCCAAACCCCCCCCCCAAACCCCAAAAAAAACCCCCTTTCCCAAAACCCCCAAAAAGGGAAAACCCCCCCCCCCCCCCCCAAAACCTCTCCCCTTTTCCTTCCCTTTCCCCCCCCCCCCCCCCCCCCCTTTCCCAACCAAAAAAAAAAAACCCCAATAAAACCCCACTTTTTACTACCAAAAAAAAACCCTTTTTCAACCTTTAAAAAACCAAAAAAACCCTACTTTAAAAAACCCCCAAAACCCCCCCAAAAAATTTAAAAATAAAAGGCCCCCCCCAAACCCTTTTCCCCCCCAAAAACCCCCCCAAACCCAATTTAGTATCCCCAAAAATTTTCTACCCCAAAAAAAAAAAAATTAATTTTAAAAAAACCCCCCCCTTTCCCCCCCCCCCCCCTTTTGGGATGGGAAATATCAAAAATTTTTTCTTCCTTTCATTTTACCTCTTTTCTCACTCCCCCACCTCCCTTTAAAATCAAAAACAAACCCCCCCCCCAAAACCCCCCTTTCCCCCCCCAAAAAAATTGAATTTCTTTAAATTTACAAAAATTAAAATCTTTCCCCCAACCCCCTTTTTCCCCCCCTTTCCCCTTTTCCTTCCCTGTTTTGGCCCCCCAAAAACCCCTTCCCTTGGTCTTCTTTTCCTGTTTTGTTTTTTTTTCCCGTCTTTAGGGGTGTTGTTTTTTGTTTTTTGTTTCCTCTCTCCTCCCCTCCCCCCCTTCTTTCCTTCTCCTTTTTCCCTTTCTTCCCTTTAAAAATCTCCCCCCCTCCCCCCCCCTCCCCCCCAAACCCCCCCCCCCAAACCCCCCTCCTTTCTCCCAAAAATCCTCTCCTCCTCCCTCTCCTTTTCCCTTCCCACCCCCCCCTTCCCCCTTCTCCCTTCCCCTCCCCCTCTCTCCCCCTTGTCCTTCCTCTCCAACCCTTCTTTCTGCTGTAATCTCCTCCTTCCCCCCCTTTTCCCCCGGGGCCTTTTATTTTTGTGGTTTTTCCCCCCTCGCTCCCCCCCCTACCCCCCCCCCATCTTTTAAAAACCCCCCAAAAAATTTTCCCCCAAATAAAACCAACCACCCTCCCCCCCCCCAAAAACCCCCTTTTAAAAAGAAAAAAAAAAAAGGGGGGAAAAAAACGCCCCGGCGGGAGGGGGGGGGGAAAAGAAAAAAAAAGAAATAAAAAAAAAAAGGGTAATTTTCATTAAAATAAAAAAGAAAAAAAAAAAAATTTTTAACCCCAAAAAACTTTTTTAAAAAAAAAAAACCCACCCCCCAAACTACCCACCCCCACCCCACCCCCCAAAAAAATAAACCCAAACCCCCTATAAGGGGGAAGAGAGGGTTTTTTGGGAGGAGGGGGAAGGGGAAGAGGGAGGCAGATGGAATAAACTCCTGTTTCCTCGTTCGTGAACTGAATGGGGGAAAGCCACACAAAAAAATTTATGTCCCCAAACACCCAAAGGTCAAAGAGCCGCAGGCCCTCAGGTCGGCCCAAGGGAAACAGACAATTCCCCCAGTGGACAGGCAGCTGGAACACTTCTGCCTGTTTCCCAAACAGGCCCTTCCATGACCTTTCCCCCTCCTAATTAATTAGCTAAATTGGTTGACAAAACGCCCGAGGGCAAGAACGGCAATGACATGGGGGTGTACACCCCCACCTCAACCCGCCCACCACGTTCCCTGTTTGTGTTCGTTTTTTTGTCCCTCCCGCCCTCTCTCATCTCTTCTCTCCTCTCTCTTCTTCCTCTCTCTCTTCCTCTCTCTCTTGTTTTTTGGTTGATGATGTAATTTTATTTCTGGTGTTGTCTTTGCTGCTATTGATCTATTTCATCATCATTTAAACCAAAGAGTACTGTCTGAAAATTATGTTTACTTACCCAAAGTAGAATTGCAAGGATAAACTGGAAGACTAACATTGTTTAATTTGTTTTTTGTTGAAAACCAAAGTTTCTCTCTCCTCTTCTCCCCCTCTCTCTTCTCTCTCTCTCTTCTCTCTTCCTCTCCTCTCTCTCATCTTGTGCGCGAGCGCATTTCATTTTGGGTTACCCCGTCCTTCCCCTTATTTCATTTTCCCTTGAGTCTCTGTTTCATTCAAGTCTCGGCTACTTCTTCCGTTTTCTTTTTTTTTCTTCGTGAGTCTATCCCCTACCATCTTTTTCTGCTTATTTTTACTCTTTTCCCTTCATACCCACAGGTAAAGATAGCGTCTATGCGGGACCATGAGTCAAAAGGAGCGGAAAAGCCGTCCTTCATCATGGATTTTACGTATCAGGTGTTGTGGCCCCCGGGGGAACAAAAACCCTTTCCACAGCAAATTACAACTTTTGCGTGAATTTTAAGGCACTTTTTTGTTTTGATACAATAAGTGATTGTAATTAATTGCACTGAGACGGAATCCACCACAAAGAAAGGAATGTTTTGAAAAAGAAAGTACGTTCCTGTAACGAAACGAGTGTATGCACCCCCCCCCCCCCCCCCCCCCCACCTAATGAACGAGGCATCCATTTTGTTTACTTTCGAGCGTTCAGTGCCTCTGTCTGCACTATCCCTTCTCACTTTGAGGGAAAGTAAACGTGCGTGGGAATTTTGCTGGAGGCCGCGCTCAAGGGAACTAAACGTCTTTAAGCGTGAAGATATTGTCAAACGGTCTCCCTGTTTATTTATATAAAGCATCTAAAATTCGACTGGTTATTGCTCAAATTCTGTAATTCAATTCTCAGGGTTTCCCTCTACCCATTTGGCGTTTTTAATTTTTTTAGTGAACATTTCCTGTACCTGTAATTTCTTGTTGTTTATACACCACCTTCAAAAGCGGCCATCGCCTTATTGAATAAAATCCCTCCCTCTCTCTCTCTCTCCTCTCTCTCTCTCCCCTTCTCTCTTCTCTCTCTCTCTTTCTGGCCCGGGAGGGGCCCCCAAGTCCACCCGCCCCCTCCTCCCCCCTTTGGTGTGGGCTTTGGGAGCTGGTTCCAACTTTTTTTTTATTTTTATTTTTTAATTTTTTTTTTTAATTCCAATAAGTTCGACCAGTAAAACACATTAGAAAAAAAAAGAAAAGAACAAACCCCAAAAAAAACGATAGAAAAGAGGAAATCAACATAAAAAGCACAGCTACAATCCCCTTCTACTTTTTAAGGCAGGGGTTACACCCCTCTTTACGTGTTAGAGAGAGGAGAGAGAAGAGAGAGAGGGAGGGAGAGAGAGAGAGAGAGAGAGGAAGGAGGAGAGAAGAGAGCCATGGGGGCAAGCCTAGTCATTAGAAATTTTTACATATTTGTCTTTGTTTTTCTTTATAAATATATATATAATATATTTAATTTATATTATATACATATACACAAATATGCATATGCACCACTTTAAAACATAAATTAATACTTCATTTTCACACAAACATACATCCCATAATACACACACTAAAATAATACTAAATTTTTTCACAAATTGGAAGGTTCTGTTTTAATACCAAAGGGGCTGTTTTAGGCGGTGTAACTTTTTAGGGTTCTAAATCATACTTTACTCGTTAAAATGTACAATGTCTTAATTCGTTAATTCTTTCTGACCTGCGAACACGGCGTAATGGGTCCCCTTTTTTGGAAAGGAAATCGTTATATAAAGAATTTTTTTCGAAGAATGTATTCTTCAGTTTATATCTGTATTTTAGCTTTTAAAAAAACCTGAATTTCGGGTTTGTTTTTCTGTTTTTTTACATGTTAAATAGTGTTTTGCAAATAATAAATTAAAAAAAATAAATGGTTCTATATTATATTTTATAAATCCAACAAAGGCTAATGGTTCAGTTATCTGCAAATTAAATGCACCATACATTTTTTCATTCATCAAAACCCACCAGCGTTTCCCAAAAAAGTTGAGGGACCGTACAATACCAAAACTTTATATGTAATACGGTCCTTAACGGGGTAAAAGAAAGTACAAACATCGCTGTTCAATACAACCCATTTTTTTCGGGCCACAACTTAGTCCCAAGACATGGGTTTTATTATTCGTAACGGGTAACCATTTATTTTTTTCAAAATTTTACCAAGATAAAAACGTTTTTCCGTAAATTCCCATCCCCATTTTTTATATCCCATTTCCCGACAGATTTTGGGTGTGTTGTTTATCTAAAAAATGTCATAAATAAATCTTGACCCTTACAAACGGGACGTTAACTTTTTGTAACATACATGCATATTTAAACATTCATTTGTATTTTAAAACTTTGATTTTTGTTTTTTTGTATATTTTCCCCGTAATAGTTTGCTTCAATACCAAAAAAAAGGGACAAATTAATTATTTACATCTTTTTGTTTAAATTGTTCGTAAGAAATAAATGGCCATTGTCAAGAAAAAAATGAGCAACCAAAAATATGCCCTTGTTGATCCTGTTTCCGAAAACTTTTTCCCAACTTGTATTCTGTTTGTATAGAAGATTTCCGCAAGGGTTTCTTTTTAAGTCTTACAGTTAATTTGTAGAAAAAATGTTTGTACGCCATAATACCCTTCCAAAATACATTGATTTACAGAAGGAAGAAATTTTTTGGTCCTTTTTTCTCAATATCGCTTTAAAAAAAGGGAAAATTAGATGTTGTAATAGTTTTCCATTGGGGGTGTGTAGTCTGAACTTTTTGCAGCCACGTCAATTTTTAGGGAAAGAAAACAAACTTTTTAATTTGGTATCCAAGACCACCGTTTTGAATACTTTTTGTGAGCATTTTTTTCTATTTATTTTTTCTGGCTTTTTATTCCACACAAATTTGTAACAGAATTTTGTAAATCGAAAGAAAGTGTTTAGGGGGTTAGGTATAATATCCACAAATGGTGAGTTTTGGATAAAATAAGCGATTTTAAAATTGCCACTCTGCCCAAAGGGGTTAGTTGCCTTCTCACCCAATCTTGAACAAATGTTTCCGTCCGCTTAATTTTTTCAGAATTAATTTTATTCTGCACAGTTTGCAAATCGTTGGTAAACCAGATTCCAAAAATTTTGAAAATTTTTTTGGGTTCCACTCCATACCTAAATGGTCCATGTAACGAACAGCAGAATTTTTACAGCTCCCCAACCAAACCCGCGCTATTTTTTTTCCCGGTTCATATAAACCCCAATATTGAAAAACATTTTTCCCGTACGTTTTATACATGTTTCAAATGATTTTTGTCGCCTGCAAAAGAAAATTTTCCCGGCACTGCTATGAAAAGCTTATTTTCCCACTGGATCTATTTCTATTCCCCGTTTTTTACATTTTCCCGAATCATTAATGCTAGAATTTCAAACTTAATAGAAAATATGGCGATAGTGGACACCTTGTCGCTGCCGGCGCTATCTCAACCAACAGAAACTTGACCATTAACAAGGACACGGGTTGGGATTTTGGGTTCAATCCATTTGCAAAGCCCGTTGAAATCCAAACGCTTTCAATACTTTAAACATAAAATCCCCCGCTCATGAATCGAAAAGCTTTCCTCAAAGTCAAGTTTAAAAAAAAACCCTGGGAAAGTTGTGTTCTTCTAAAAAAAGCAATTGTGTCGTAAAGGGGCCTAATGTTATCCCCTTTGTATCTATTTTAACAAAACCCGTTTGATCCTCTTGATAGACCAGCAACACATTTTTTAAACGTTGGCTATTTTCGATGACCCTATTTTATATACAACATTTAACAACGAGATTGGTCTCCAGTTTCTTCACAAAATGTTTGGTTTATCTCCCTTTGGTATACAAACAATTATCCCTTCTTTGAACACAAGGAAAGTTCCCCCTTCTATATCCGCTTTTTTAAAGCTCTGACAACAAAAACCCCTATTTGCTCCAAAAAACACTTAAAAAATTCTGTTGTGAAACCTTCGTGCCAGGACTTTTTGTTGTTTTTCATGTTCTTTAATGCATTGCATGTCTCCTCCAGTGTGATTTCGCCATCTAATTTATTTGCTTCGTCACGGTCTAAATGTGGAATATTACAATGAGTTCATCAAATCTCACAGTCGTCAACTTCACATTTTTTGTCAGTGATTCATAAAATCCTTGAACCTCATGAATGAATCTCTGTTTGGTCATTTAGAATATTGCCATGATTATCAATTAATCTAGTCATACTCTTACTTATAAAATGTCTTTTTTCTAGGTTACGAATAGTTCCGTCACTTGTTTTCCCCTTCAGCATTCCACCTAGCCCTCGATCTTAAAAAGTACCCCTTTATTCTTTTCTCTCGAATAACCTTTAGCCTTTCCTTCTTTAACTCTAAAAAGCTTTGATCTCTTCCTTCGTCTTTGTCTTTTTTTCTTTCAAGCCGGTTTTATCTTGCTGTATGTTACGTTCCTCTTCATTCGTGGTTTTCTTCTTCATAGTTGCGTATGAGATAGTTTTGGACCTAAGCTTCATCAGTAAAAAATCTAGAAATAAGTCATCAGAAATTGTAAACTGTAATTCGGTCAGAGGAATCGTGTGTACTGCTTCTCTTGCATATGGGCTTACAGCATATTCTTGTTTAACATTCTCAATTTCTTTGTTAATTTCGTCCAGATAGTCCTTGTCCTTTAATAATGACGAGTTTAAATTTCCAAAAAGTATTTACTCTTAATTTTTTTACCAAACCGTAACCTTAACACAATCATGGAGTGGTCTGTTCTATACCCCATTCAATGTCTACATCATCGACAAAGGAAACAACGTGTTCTGATATGAGAAAAAAATCCAACCGCGCTTGTTGGAAAGGATTATTTCTTCTCCAGGTATATCTGTGACAATCCTGATTTAAGTCCCTCCAAAATTATCATTTAATTCTAAATCGTTTATCATGTTGTCTACTGCTTCTCTCGCTTTGGGATTATTAACCCTTTTATAATTACAGTAATCTCTTGCGGGGTCCAAAACAAAGGGTTGAAGTCTCCTCCAATTACGACTTTACTTTACCTAAATTACTAATTTGTTGATTTAAGGTAATTGTAAAAATTCTGGGTCATCTCTGTTTTGGTCCATATACATTTACAAACAAAATTCGGTTGTTTTAATTTCTGCTAAGACCATGAGGCTATTCCCATCATCGCCCTTGTGAACATTTTTAATTTTAGTTTCAAAGTTGTTATTGAAAAGTATTGCCACACCTCTTTGCATTAGAAGCAGGACTAGAGAAATATCCTAGGTATCCCCATTCAGATTGTATATAGCGTTCCATTTTTTTTCGAAGTGTGTATCCTGCAGAAAATAAATTGAATTTTTTTGCATTTTAAGTAATGAAAAAACATCTCTTCTTTTCTGTTTATCATTCAGCCCCTGACAATTGACTGAGACAACTGAGATGTACTATCCATGTTGTTCAAATGCGTACAATTTTGTAAATCTATGAAAAAGCCACCAACCAGATGCTTAGATTGAAAAAACATAATATTGCATAGTATCTACAGAACCAAATATTTCTTAATTACTACAGAACCAGCTTGACCTCATAACGAAATAAATAAAGAGACATAGAGTATAAATTTGAAACCCAAAAACGTGCAAAAAACAATGTAAAATATCACAAATACATGGTAAAAAAAAACAAGCTTGTCAAAGCAAAAGGAATTACAAAAAGACATCCGTAAATCCAGCCAAGTGCCCCGCACAGATCAGCGTTTCAGGAGTAAATTTAAAATTTAACAATAGTTCAAAATTCAAATTCAAATTAGTATCAAACAGACAGACGATATTGGCACGTGAGCGCGCGTTTGCCCCATGTGTGTGTGTGGTGCGTGTGTGTGTGTGTGTGTGTGTGTGTGTGTGTGTGTGTGTGTATGTGTGTGTGTGTGTGTGTGTGTGTGCGCGCGCGCTGGGTTTGCGCATGCGTGTGTGTGTGTGTGCGCGCTTGTGTGTGTGTGTGTGTGTGTGTGTGTGCGCGTGTGGACCTGCTTGCTATTTGAGAGAGAGAAAGAGAAAGAGAGAGAGAGAGACAGACAGACAGACAGACAGACAAGTTGGAGCCACGTTAATGCACAGGAAACTAGCCCCTAAAAAATTTTGAACTGATTTCAGACATGGTTTATAATAAACTCTCGAAAATCAAAACATCGTCAGGTATTGGGGTTTACGCACACTCCTCTCATAATGAGTTGTTGTCGCGGTGTGCAAAAAACACGGGATAAGTTTAATGTGATCTCGCTGGAATGGGCAGGGATTTCACACACACACACAACAAACCCCACACACAAAACACACACACACACACACACACACCCCAAATTAATAATAATAATAAAAAAAATAAAAGTCAAGATTCATAAAAAAACAAACACCGGCGCCCCCCCCCCCCCCCACCCCCCCCCCCCCCCCCCCCCCCCCCCCCACCCGCCCCCTCCCCCCCCCCCCCCCCCCCCCGCCCCCCCACCCGCCGCCTCCCCCCCAGCCCCACATTCACCGCCCCCCACGCGCGCGCGCGCGCACGAGAGTACAGCAAGCACGGGGACCAGACAGCAACCCGCGGAACGGGGAAGGCGAAAGGGGGAGCGCAGAAAGTCCGGGAAGGGAAAGGCGCCCCGCCCGTCCCCAACGAACCCCCATTCCCTCCCCCTCCCCTCACCCGACACATCCGCCAACCGAGCGAAATCACCAGCATATATACAAAAACACACATTTTTTTTGTTCACGTGGCAAACACACATGTTATTATACAATTGAATTAGTGAAATTCTTGCTGGCTCACCACCAGATTCCGACAAACTACCGCAAGACAACGTCAAGACTCAATCTCGTACACCAGTATTCTAAGGCAATGTTTGTATTCATGTTCGGTCATGTACGTGGGTGTATTTACACGTGCGCGCGCGCACTCACGTGCATGTGTTATGTGTGTGTGTATGTGTGCGTGTGTGTGTGTGTGTATGTGTGTGTGTGTGTGTGTGTTTTGTGTGTGTGTGGTGTGTGTGTGTGCGCGCGCGCGCGATTGTGTGTGTGTGTGTATGTGTGTGTGTGACTTAAGTTGTAACAGTAAGCATTTATACATGACATGAAATCCGTCACTCTTACAACAACAGCAATAACAACAAACAATACCTCCATTCTGCATTCAAAACTAACTGCAGTAGAAACAATTGCAGTCACAAAAGAAACATCAGTCTATGTTCAGCTTCATTACGTTATGCTGGGACGCGTGGATACCATGGGAAAGAGAGGAAAAAAAAAAAAAAAAAAAAAACAAGAAAAAGCGGAAGAAGAAATGGGTGGAAGGAAATACATAACAGCCTGAAATTACAAAATATAGAATCTTTGTATGCGCAAGCTCTCCAATGCACATAGTCAATGTACATAGTTACCTTTCTTTAAAAAAAAACAACATACATTTGCTATCTGATGAAAATATTAGGCATTCATGGGCAATTTGGACCTTACTTAAATTTTTACCACATAATGTAAAACAAGACACACGTATGCATAGCACAACACCACCATAACATCAAACCCACTGTGAAACCACCACCCAACTGTTGACAAAAAAAACCAAATCTACGTTAACACCTACTATCCTATTGCAAAAAACACAACCAGCAGGCCCCTGGGTTACCATACTGACAACATAACCTACGACACCGCATGAAATTCACAAAAACAATTCAGACAAAGAGCAAACAATGAATGTCACATACCGAAATTAAAAAGATATGGTGTGCAAAAAAGGACCCAGCACCCCCCCACCCCCCCCCCCCCCCCCCCCCCCCCCTCCGGAATACACATCGTTTAACCGTAATCTCCGTGTCTCCATACTCATTAATATCTCTTTTCAGGGTTCTGTCTGTCTGTCTGTCCTGATTGTCTGTCTGTCTGTCTGTCTGTCCGTCTCTCTCTCTCTCTCTCTCTCTCTCTCTCTCTCTCCTCTCTCTCCCCTCCCTTCCTCTCTCTCTCTCTCTCTCTCTCCCCCCTCTCTCTCCTCTCTCTCTCTCTCTCTCTCTCTCTTCCCCGTCTCACTGCTGCTCTGGAATCGTCTCCACAGTCAGTCACTCCTCTGCATTTCAGGTGTCTCGCTCTGTCTGTCCGTCTGTCTGTCTGTCTGTCTGTCTGTCTCTATCTCTCTCTGTCTCTTTGTCTGTCTGTCTGTCTCTCTCTGTCTCTATCTCAGTCTCTGTCTCTCTCTCTCTGTCTGTCTGTCTGTCTGTCTGTCTGTCTGTCTCTCTCTCTCTCTCTCTCTCTCTCTCTCTCTCTCTCTCTCCTTCAAGGCATTTCAGTTTAGATTAGTCATGACTTCGTGACAGAGTAGTACATCCAGTTTTTCTTGTGTTCTTTGTGATTTTTATATTGTTGTTATGTTCTCCATGCCCCCCTTCATAAGGGGCCATGGCCTTTATATGAAGTAAACCATCTGAGTTCTGAGTTCTGACTCCTCTCCTTCCTCCCTCCCTCTCTCTCCCTATCTCTCTCTCTCTCTCTCTCTCTCTCTCTCTCTCTCTCTCTCTCTCTCTCTCTCTCTCGTTCCCTCTCTCTCCCCTCCCTTGTAATCTTGTATCCAATTTCCTCAAATGTTTTTTTACTCATCTTCTATGTCTTTATTCTGCTGCTGCTTGTATTCTCTGCCATTTGTCTATCTGTCTGTCTGTATTGTCTGCCTGTCAGTCTTCTCTCTCTTCTCTCCTCTCTCTCTCTCTCTCTCTCTCTCTCTCTCTCTCTCTCTCTCTCTCTTCCATCTCTCTCCTTCTCTCTCTCTTCTCTCCATCTCTCCCTTTCTCTTCTCTGTGTGTCTCTCTCTCTCTCTCCTCTCTCTCTCTCTCTCTCTCTCTCTCTCTCTCTCTCCTTCTATATCTGTCTGTCTTGTCTAGCTGTTGCCTGTCTACCTTCTATTGTCTGTCTCTAATTCATAAGGTTAAAGAATGTTTCTAAGGTATGTGCCCTTTCTCCTCATGACTTTTTAATATATGTGTAAGTGGAAGTGTTGTGTAGGTATCTGCCCTATAATATGGGCCGGGGGCCTGCGCATCAACATTCATGCTCTCACCTGCATACATAACATTGTGTGCCAGTATGCTTTGTACATATTATATTATGTTTGTTTATGCATATGTATATACTACTAAAAACAATTGAAGTACCACCCCTAATTTTTGTATGCAATTTTTAAAAAGCTCTGATAAACCAATTAACATTGATAATTGAATAAACTCTGCTGGATAAGCTTACCCGGTTTCTCAATACTACTCCTCGTGCATTTTTGTTATGTTAAGTCGGTCCAGCAGTTTATCTACCGCGTCGCATCTGAGGCAAAAAAATCCTGAGAAATTATCGAACTTGTGTCGCTCCCAGATTTTGACACAGACACAGCAAGAAAAAAATTGTGATGCACGTGAAAGCAAGGTCTTTTCTGAGCAGAATTGCAATCAGTTAGCACATTTGACGGGTATAAAAAGTCGCGAAATTTAGGAAGATTTAACCATGCCTGCGAGACAACGACTAAGCAACACCGACAGAGGAAGAGCGATAGCATGGTACCAAGAAGGTATTGGCTTGAGGGAGATTGGTCGACGGCTTGGAGTGAGTCACCCAGTCATTCTGAGGCTCAGAGACCGTTGGCTTAACACTGGAAGTGTTGAAGAACAGCAGGGACGTGGACGGACGAGAAGCACCTCCAGACAGCAGGATCAGTTCATTGTTATCGCTTGTCTGAGAGACCGTTCAGCCAGTGCCACAGTACTCCGAGACCAGCTACGACAAGCCAGCAACGTCAACGTCAGTACCCAGACAGTTTGGAACCGGCTCCACGACGCCAACTTGAGGTCAAGGTCCCCAGCAGTGAGATCAATACTGACCCCAGCGCCATCGAGCTCATCGTCGGGCCTGGGCAGCATGTCATAGAAGGTGGACAAGAGCTGAATGGGCAACAGTACTCTTCACAGACGAGTCAAGGTTCACCCTCAGGTTCAACGACGGGCGGGTTCGCGTCTGGCGACGTCCTGGAGAACGCTACGTTGACGCTGCCGTCAGGGAGCATGACCGCTATGGAGGTGGGTCCGTGATGGTGTGGGGTGGGTTCAGCCTACGTCACAGGACCCCCCTACACCGTGTTGAAGGCCGCCTGACCGGTGCCACCTACCGCGACACCATCATCCGCCCCCTTGTGATGCCCGCCCTGAGGGCAGTTGGCCAGGGCGCCCAGTTCCAGGACGACAACGCGCCGTGCCACCGCGCCGCCATCGTGAATCAGTTCCTACAAGGGCAGCAGGTGACAAGAATGGACTGGCCTGCCAGGTCACCAGATTTGAACCCCATAGAGCATCTGTGGGACGTGCTGGTGAGGCGAGTGCGGGCCCACAACCCTCCAGCAGTCACCGTGGACCAGCTGTTTCAGTTGCTGGAGCAGGAGTGGCAGGCGATCCCCCAGGACACTCTCCGCCGCCTGGTGCACTCCATGAGACGTCGATGTGACGCTTGTTTGAACGCGAACGGTGGTCATACCCGTTATTAACATCATGACATCTACCATAGACTCTTGTTACTTTTCATTTTGGGGGTATGCCTCTTTAATCAAGTGTAAAACAAAGATAATTTTTTGTCACGGTGTTTGAATAAATTTGAATGGATTGAGGAATAATAAAAATAAAATATTCAATGATTAAATTATGTTCAGCTTTGTTTTCTTTCGAATGACAGCAGTTTTCCTAAGTGGTACTTCAATTGTTTTGAGTAGTGTATGTGTATGAACTATATGTATATGTATTTATGTACGTGTAAATATCTATATGTGTGTGTGTGTGTGTGGTGTGTGTGTGCGTAAATATATTCGGAATTTTTTTTTCTTTTTGTTTTTTTGTTTTTTGTTTTGTGAGGGCATGGTGTGAGACAGCCATTATTGTTGCTTATCCATCTTGCCCTCAATAAAACATTCGTTCGTTCGTTCGTTCCAGTTACCCCAAACCTACCCCTTGGCCTTCTCTCTCTCTCTCTCTCTCTCTCTCTCTCTCTCTCTCTCTCTCTCTCTCTCTCTCCCTCTCTCCTTTACCCCAAACCTACCCCTTGGCCTTTTCCTTTCCCGTTTCCTTCCCCTTGTTTGCTATGTTCACGCGCTTTTCTATTTGCATTCGTTTGTCAATAATATGGACAATAGCTAAACTTGTTTTGAACTGTACAAGATCTTGTTACACTTTGTTCTTTTTATATGTGTATTTGCATTAATTTGATCTTTAAATGCATTAATTTGATCTTTACATTGTTTCTCTTTCTTTTGCCCCAGGGCTGGGTGGAAAAAAGCATTTGTATTGCTTATCTCATTACCCTGGTAAAATAAAATTTCGTTCGTTCGTTCGTTCGTTCCCTCCCTCCCTCTCTCTCTCTCTCCCTCTCTCTCCCCCTCACTCCCTCACTCTCTCTCTCCCCCTACTCTCTCTGTCTATTGCTCCTACTCTGGGGGCCATCTTCATGGTCAGCTACTCCTCTGTCTTTTAGACAGAGAGAGAGAGAGAGAGAAAGAGAGAGAGAGAGAGAGAGAGAGAGAGAGAGAGACAGACAGACAGACAGGCAGACAGACAGACAGACAGACAGAGACAGAGAGACAGAGAGAGAGACAGAGAGAGAGAGAGACAGAGAGAGAGAGAGACAGACAGAGAGAGACAGGCAGACAGACAGACAGACAGACACAGAGACACAGAGAGACAGAGACAGAGACAGACAGACATACAGACAGACAGACAGACAGAGAAAGAGAGAGTTTAACGGCAGAGGATGACTGAGTATGGAGACGGTCCCCAGAGCAGCACAGAAGGAGAGAGAGAGAGAGAGAGAGAGG
Organism: Conus canariensis; assembly: GCA_033310375.1. Taxonomy (NCBI): domain Eukaryota; kingdom Metazoa; phylum Mollusca; class Gastropoda; order Neogastropoda; family Conidae; genus Conus; species Conus canariensis. The sequence goes on along the minus strand of JAMYXO010000241.1, from coordinate 13,811 downwards.
GGAGAGAGAGAGAGAGAGAGAGAGAGAGAGAGAGAGAGAGAGGAGACAGCTTACCTTTTTTAATGATAGAAAGAGACAGACGCAATTAATTATTACGAACATAGCAAGAGAGAGAGAGAGAGAGAGAGAGAGAGAGAGAGAGAGAGAGAGAGAGAGAGAGAGAGAGATGATGATGATAATCTTTATTTCCAAGGGTAACAGATAAGCAAACACATGCTTTTTTTCATCCGGCCCTTGTCCCGTTAAGGGACTAAGTATGACTAGTGACTAAGACTTACAAAACTTTAACAAACACACATATCTTCACAACATTAAAAAGTTCATCCATTAACAGTTAAGGCGTAGATGACTTTAAAAGGAAAAAAGAAACGATTGAAACAACAAACAAGAATAAAGAAATTGATGACAAAGAAGAAAAGAATCAGCACACACAGATATGGAATAAGCGATCCTCCTATCGAAGGGGGGAGAGAGAGAGAGAGGAGAGAGAGAGAGAGAGAGAGAGAGAGAGAGAGAGAGAGAGAGAGAGAGAGAGAGAGAGTTACATTCCTTTTGTAAAAAATTAACATACAACAAACTGCTAAGGATGATAATTAGACAATTACAATGCATCAATAATATCAACATTTGTACTTTCTTTTACATTTACATGATGTGGTTATAAGGCAAAACGAGAACGAACAATCAGTTATCAGTAAGCAGCAATAAATTCATAGCATCAATAATCATAACACGTATTTTTCATGATGTGTGCGTGTGCGTGTGCATGTGCGCGCGCGCGCGCGCGCGCGTCGTTGGGGTGTGTGTGTGTGTGTGTGTGTGTGTGTGTGTGTGTGTGTGTGTGGTGTGTGCGTGCGTGCGTGTGTGTGTGTGTGTGTGTGTGTGGTGTGTGTGTGGTGTGTGTGTGTGGAGAGAGAGAGAGAGAGAGAGAGAGAGAGAGAGAGAGAGAGAGAGAGAGAGATGCCATTATTATTTACCTTCCCCTTCCATCTTTTTTGTTTTCTTCTTGACCATTCATACACTACCCAAAACTATAATTATTAATTAAGCGACAATCCATCGAAACGCAGCCGTAATTAACGAAGAGAGAGAGAGAGAGAGAGAGAGAGAGAGAGAGAGAGAGAGAGAGAGAGAGAGAGAGAGAGAGAGATTACAATTCCATTTTTCTATCCAAAATATCACATGCTAAACATTACTATCAATTTGAATAAAGAGCAATACATCAATATGATCAACAGTAATCCGGACACACATTTATCACCTTGCAGTTGCAGTGCTCGAAGAAAGCAAAGTATTAAGACATCAATTAGTGACAATGCACCAATAAAACCAGCGACCACAACAGTCATCCATCATGATATAATTTCAATCATTAATAAAACCGAAGCAAGGGAAGCAAGGTGAACGCCACTACAACCAAAGAACCAACAAATACAGGTCAACAAAAGAGTGGGCAAGAAAATTTTCTTAAAGATGTGCTGAAGCGAGCGTGTCAAGGTGGAAAAAACGATCAAGAGGAGGATGGCAATGACAAAATAGACGATCAGGGTGCTCTGACGGACAACACAAACGTGAGTTCACTCAAAAACTTAACAACAATAATCGAAACACTCTGTAAAAAGATTGATACATTAGAAGAAACTGTCAGATGCCAGAGTGATATGATAGGAAACTTGAGAGAGACGGTTTCGAAACTCCGTGTTGACAACGGTAACAACCAAGCAGCCCCTCCCTCCAGAGGTACTTACGCTGACGCGTTGAAATCGTCTCCGGCGGGGTCGGCTGATCCAGTGGCATCGAAGGCTTCAGCCTTGGATTTGGCCCGGAATAAAAATAGGGGCAAAACAAAAATTCAGAACAGAGAAAAAAGTGATGTCATCAAAAAACATGACGACAAAGAAGTAGACGTCAAATCCAAACCCAAAGTTAAAATTACGTCTGGAAAATTCGACGACACTCCCCGTGTTCTTTTATTGGGAGATTCCATCATGTCCAAAGTTGACGGGAGACGCTTGGGTTTGTCATATGGCCTGCGTGTTGCGAACAGAAAAGCTTTTACTCTCGACGAATGCAGCTCTGTGATTCAAGAGGTGGAGGATCCAGATCCTGATTGCGTTGTATTACACGCTGGGCTGAATGATCTGAAAGGGAAAGATCCCACTGTGTGTAGCACAGAAATAAGAAAATGTGTGGGGGACGTCAAGAATAAGTTCCCCAAATCCAGGGTGGTGATAAGTCAGGTTGCCCCTGTGAGGAATAAAACGTTAGACATCAAGAGGGAACTATTCAACGCCATGACGAAGTCGAATTGGCCGGTGAAAAAGATATCAGCTACGTTGTTTACAACCATCTTCAAGCCTCCGACAAATCAATTTTGGCCCCTGACTGTATCCACCCCACTGCAAAAGGGGCCAGCGTTATTGCAAGGACTCTGGGTCGTCATCTCAATGCATTGTTTTGGGAAAAACCAAAGAGGAGACGAGGTCACCCCCATCATCACCATGCTGGTTTCTACCTTCCACACTTCATACCTCCATGGCTGTTCTAGACTGCAACGACCTCAGCGATGACCTTCTTCCTGCAGGGCATCTGGGAGCACAACTACTTGGGCTTCTACAACATCAACGGGCCTTATTTTCGTATCCGTCATGGTGCTACCTGTTCAATTTGCTTTCTCTCAAAAGTCACAAGTTGTTTTGATTTTAAATAGTGTTGAATGAACTTAGCTAACAATTCTTTGAACATTTTACAATGGAACTGCAGATCAATTGTGAAAAACTTACTTCAGTTAGAAAATCACATCTATTCTAATAACTATTGCATTCTGGCCTTACAATCCTTAAATGCTGAACCTTTTAAGTTGCCTAAATTTCGTGGTTTTTATTGTCCACCTCTATATGACTGCAGTGTGTCAACTAAACGGGTTCAAACTGCAATTTATGTCAGGTCAGACTTGAATTATAGTCCTCTAAAGTTATTATTCAATCATTCAACTAATGTCATTGAAAACGTTTTTGCTACTTCCATATCGTTAAAGGTGAACAAAGATTTCACTGTAAACATACTTTCTGTTTACTATCCAAATGGGCCAAATGCTGACAATACAGATTGGATAAAACATCTTCCTAATATAAATAAGAAATGGATAATTTTGGGTGATTTCAATGCGCATTCTCCATTTTGGGAACCTGATTGCTCTGTTGTATCTTGCAATCGATTTGTTGAAAATATTGTTGATTCTAATTTAGTATTAATGAATGACGGCAGCATAGCAAGAGTGCCTGATATATCAACGCATAGACCAACCTCCATCGATCTCACATTAATTTCTCCTGATTTGGCCATCAATGCTACTTGGACAACAGAAGATGATTCGCTAGGGAGTGATCATTTTCCTATTGTTGTGAAAATACACGAGCAAATAGCTGATGAAGAAGCAGAAGTTGAAGATAAAATACCAAAGTTTTTATATAATAAAGCAGATTGGAGTTTATATGAGTCAACCCTTCTATCTATAGATCGCAGCATTATTGAACACGAAGATATTGAAGTGTTTTATAACAACTTTAGAAAAGCTGTTATATCTGCAGCTGAGAAAGCAATGCCAAAGTGCAAATCTTCTATTGATAAAAAAATATCGAGGAAATAGTTGGTGGAATGAAGAATGTGCAGAAGCCGTATCTAATAAAAAGAAAACATACAAAACGTGGCTCAAAGATAGAACTGATGAAAACTTTATTGAAATGAAACGTGCAAAAAGCCACAGTAACAGGGTTGTCGCAAAAGCAAAACGTCTCTATTTCAATCATTTTTGTCATTCAGAAATATCTTCATCTAAGGACATGCACAGAGTATGGAAAAAAGTGAAGGAATTAAAAAAACAAGTATTATCTACCTTCATATCCTATTAAATTAGAAAAAAAAATAATATTCCAGCATCATCAGAGAAAGCTGAAGCATTTGTACAAGCTTTTTCAAAAAATAACTCATCAACTAGACTACATACAGATACCAAAAGTTACAGAGAACTAGAGGAGGAAAAGGATACTTATTGTGATCCCACACCGGATCCAAACCATTACTTAAATGCATCTATAACATTTGAAGAATTTAAAGAAGCACTAATGTCATTCTCCTCGAATAAGACAGCTGTTGGATTAGATGGAATTTCATATCAGTTGTTACGCCACTTACCTTTGTGCCGGAAGCAATTACTTCACTCGTTTTACCAAAAATGTTGGTTAAATGGAACTCTTCCTACTTTCTGGAAGAGGATAGTTGTAATTCCAGTTCCAAAACAAGGTAAACCTAGGTCTGCAGTTGATAGTTACCGTCCTATAGCATTAACATCTCAAGTTGGAAAAATTTTTTATTAAAAATTGGCATCCCTCGGGGGCCCATTATTGCACCTATTCATTTCCCCCAAATTTTTGGGGGTTCAGGGATTTTTCCTAAAAAAAAAAATTCCAAAAAAAAAATATGAAATTATTGGGAAAAAGGGGGCCCGATGAAATTGCAATGGGGAAAAGGAAAAACAAACTTTAAAAAAAAACAGACAAAAAAAAGGGAAAAACCCCTTTTTTAAAAAATACAAAAACAAAAAAAAAAAATTTTGGGAAAAAAGGAAAAAACAAAAAAATAAATAAATAAAAAAATCAAAAAAGGGGGAAAACTAGAACTATCGGGGGGGAAAAAAAGGGGGAAAAAAAGAAAAAAGGGAAAATAAAAAAAGGAAAAAAGGGGGGAAAAAAAAAAAAAAAAAAGGGGGAAAAAAAAAAGGGGGAAAAAAAACCCAAAAAAAGGGGGGAAAAAAAAAAAAAGAAAATAAAAAGGAAAAAAAAAAAGGAAAAAAAAAAGAAAAAAAAGGGGGAAAAAAAAAAAAAAAAAACCCAAAAAAAGGCCTTTTTTATTTTTTTTCCGGGTTTTTTTTTAAAAATTTTAAAAAAAAAATTTTTTAAAAAAAAAATTAAAAAAAAATTTTTAAAAAATAAAAAAAAATTTTTTAAAATTTTTTCTCCCCCCCCCTTATTTTGATTTTTTTGGGAAAAGGGGGAAAAGGGGGGAAAAAATAAAATCCCTTTTTTTTTTTTTTTTTAAAAATTTTTTTTTTATTTTTTTTTTTTTTTTTTTTTTTTTTTAAAAATTTTATTCATTTTTTTTTTTTTATTTTTTTTTTTTTTTTGTTTTTTTTAAAAATTTTTTTTTAAAAAATTTTTTTTTTTATTTTTTTTTTTTTTTTTTTTTTTTAAAAATTTTTTTTTTTTTTCCCCTTTTTTTTTTTTTTTTTTTTTTTTTTTTTTTTTTTTTTTTTTTTTTTTTTTTTTAAAACAAAATAAAAAAAGCTAATCTTTCACTTGTTTTTTTCCAAAGGGGCCCAAAAAAAGCAACACCCCAAATTTGTAACCAAAAAAGGGGGGTCTTTCTGAAAAAAATTTTTCAAAAACCCAAAAAAAAAAATTTTTTTTCTTGTTGCAAAAAATGGGAAAAATTTTTTCCCCCAAAAAAAAAGGGCAGAGAAAAAAAAAAAATTTTCTTACCTGCCCCATTTGGGGAAAAATTTTTATGTAGATTTTATTTGGGGGAAAAGGGAAAAATCGTTTACATCCTTTTAAAAACCCCCCAAAACCTTTCCCCCCTTTTTTCCCTCAGTGGGAGCATATTTCCCAAAAAATTTTAAATAAAAAGTTTAAAACATTTCCCCAAAAAAAAAAAAGGGGGACAATGTTAATTTTTAAATTCATTTAAAAAAAAAAAATTAAAAAAAAAAACCCACCCTTTAAAAAAAACCCCAAAAATTTCCCAAAACATCACCCTTTAAAAATTTAAAACTTTTTGGGGTTTCAGTTTTGGAATTTTTTTTACGGGAGCGGAAAATTTGAAATTCCCGTTTTTAAAAAATTTTAAAGGAAAAAAAAACCCATTTTTTTTGGGGGAAAAAAATTTTTTTCGGGTTTTTCCCCCGAAAAAACTTTTTTAAATTTTCCTTTAGGGCCTTTTTTTCGGGTTTCTGTTTTTAAAAATTTTGTGGAAATTTTAAAAAGGCTTTTAAAAATTCTTTTTTGGGGCCCCCTTTTTTTAAAATTTTTTTCTTTTTTTTTTTAAAAGTTTTTTGGGAGGGAAAAAAAAAAAGGGAAAGTTTTTTTTTTTGATTTAAAAAAAAAAGATACATTTTTTTAAAAGGGGGGGGAAAGGAATTTTTTTTTAAGTTTTTTTTTGGGGGGTTCCCATCCCAAATTGTGGTATCTAGGGAAATGAAAAAAAAAAATTAAATTACCCCAAAAGAGGGTGCTCTTAAAAAAAAAAAAAATTCCAGAATTGTTTTTTAAAAATTGGGGAAAAAAAAAACAGGGAAAAATCTTTTCCCCCTCAAAAAATTTAAAAAATTTTTGAAAAAATGAAAAAAAAAAAAAAAAAAAAAAAAACCTTCCTAAAAAAAAAAAAAAAAAAAAAAAAAAAAAAAAAAAAAAATTTATTATTTCCCAAAAGATCATTTTCCAGTAAAAATTTTTTTTTTTAAAAATTTTTTTTTTTTTTTTTTTTTTTTTTTTTTTTTTTTTTTTTTTGTTTTTTTTAAACCCGGGGGAAAAAAAAAAAAAAAAAAAAAAAAAAAAAAAAAAAAAATTTTTTTTAAAGGATTTTAGACCCCCTTTTTTGGGGGTTTTCTCCCATTAAAAAATTCAACTTTATTCTTTTTTGGGAAATTTTTCCCTTTTTTAAAACATTTTTTATAAATTTACTAAAAAGAATTGATTCCTTGGGGTTTTTTAAAACCTTTGAAATACAAACACCCCCAAAAAAAAAATTTTTGTTTTTTTTAAAGAAAAATTTTTTTATATCAAGGTTGAAATTAAAATTTTTTTTTAAAAATTTGGTTTTTTTTTTTTTTTAAAATTTATTTTTTATGGCGTTAAAGGGGGCCCAAAACTTTAAATGTTTTTTTACCCTGTTTGTCCGCGGCGGGCCCGCGCCCCCCAACACCACCACACAAACAACCCACACACACCACACACAAAAAACACCCCCCCAAACACACTCTCTCTCTCTCCCTTTTCCTCCCCTCCCACACACCCCACACACACACACCCCAAAACACACAAACACACGGGGGCGCTTTTTCCACGCACGCCCCACCACACGTAACACGCACTCACACAAAACAAAAAACCCCTTCAAAAATAATGCCCCTTACATTCATACACATTTATATATTTTATATAATATATATATTTTTTTTTTTTAATAGTCTAATATCCCCCTCTTTTTGGGGGAAAAAGGGGCTCTAAATTTTTTTTTTAAATCAAAAATCTTAAAAAACCCGGGGTAGAAAAAAATTTTCCTTTTTTCAATTTTTCGGGGTTTTAAAAAATCAGTAAAGGGAAAAAAGGGGGGGAAACGGGGGTTATCATTTTTAAAATTTTTCCCCCCCAAAAAAAAAAAAAGGGGGGTTTTTTTTCCCGGGGGGTTTTAAAGAAAATTTTTTGCCCCCCAATAGCAATGGTTTTGCTTTTTTTAAATGTGAAATTTAATTTTTTTCCCCTGAAGGATTCAATTAATTTTTTTTTAAAGTCCCTGGGAAAAAATTTTTGTGGAAGGGGGGTTTTTAAAAACCACGCTACCTGGAAATTAATAATTTTTTTTTTAAAATTTAGATCAAATTTTTGGGTTTTTGGGAACCGGGGGAATTTGGGTTTTGGCCCCCTGGGGGTTTTTTGGCAAAATTTTTGGGAATTTTGAAGAGTTTGTGGTCCCCTTAAAACCCAAAAGCTTTTTTTTAATTTTTGCATTTAAAGAACCCAATTTGTTTGGACACAAACTTTCTTAAAAACGGAAGGGGGGATTTTGCCCCCCCGTTTTTTAAGATAATCCCCTTCACAAAAAACTAATGATTTTAATAGGACTGTTTTTTTTTTTAAAAGTGTCTTTTTTGTAGACACCCCTTTAAGAGGTTTCTTTGGCTTTTTTAAAACCCACACGGGTTTTAAAATAGGTTTGAAAAAAAATTAATTGATTGAAGAGAAAACCTTTGTGCGTGTAGGAAAATTTTCCGGGAAATAAAGGGGTTTTAAAAAAAAAAAAAGGGGGTTAAAATCAAATCCAGCTGTTATTTTTGGGTTTTGGATATTGTTTTTTACATAAACTTGGAAAAGATAAAAATAAAAACCAAAAAGAAAGTTTTTTTTTTTTTTTTTTTTTTTTTTTTTTTTTTTTTTTTTTTTTTGGTTTTTTTTTGTTCCCCCAACCTCTGCGCCCCCCAAAGGGGGGCGGGTGCACCCCACGCCGCTCATTCCGCCCCCCGCCCCAAAACCCAAAAAAATCCGGGGTGGGCCCCCCGCCGCACCCCGGGGAAACCGGGCAATCCCAGGGGAGCAGTCAATGTAAAAATTTGGGTCAAGAGGCAACCCACCGGGGGGGAGAAACCCTTAAATTTGCCCCCAAAATTCATTTGGGTGGTTTTCCATGGGGGCCTTTTTTTTGATCTAACATACGGGGACACCCCCCTCCCCTAACCCCCCTACTGCACAAAAAATTTGCTTGGGTGGGCCGGGGCCGGCTTTTGGGTGACCCTCTCCCCCGGGAAAGGGCGCCACCACTCCGCCCCCAAACGACACCCCCCAGGGGACTTGGGCCGGGAAACCGGTGCCCCCGCCCGGGAACCAAACCAAGGCACAGAGGGGAGAGGCCCATCAAAAAAATTGGGTTCACCAAAGGGGGAGCAGGGCATGGGGAAGGGGCCCACAGAATTGAGGAATTTTTTTTTTTTTTTTTTTTTTTTGCTGATCGAGGGGAGAAATGGGGAAATGATTAAGGTGAGGGGCTGCAGTTTTTCATTTGGGTTTTTTGGGGACTACATAAAGGGGGGTTTGTACCTACGTTTTCCTTTTTATAAAAATACCCCGGCGTCAACCAGGCCCCGGAGGGGGGTAAAAAAAACCGGCCCCCCTGCAGTTTTGGGGTTTTCGGGAAAAAAACTTTAAAAAAAAAGGCAACACTCTCAAAAACGAACCCAAATTAAAAAGTGGATGAAATTTTCGGGAAACTGTTTTTTGGTCCCGGGGTTTCCCAACTGGTCGAAAGAAACCCTTAAAATTTGGGTGGGAAACCCGGTTTCCGGGGGGCGGGAAAAAAAAAAAAAAAAAAAAAAAAAAAAAAAAAAATAAAAAAAAAAAAAAAACCATTTTTGAGGGGGATTCAAAACCCACGACCTCCCACCCGGGGATTTTCCGCGACCCCTGACCACTTCCCCAAAGGGGGGGCCGGGCCAAAAAAGGGGGGAAAATTATTATCAAAAAAAAACGCCGCCTTTTCCACAAATGGCTGTCCACCACTTCAATTTCCTGGTTATTGAAAAAAAAAAAAAACAAAAAAAAAAAAAAAAAAAAAAAAAAAAAAATTTTTTGGGGGGCGGGGTTGGGGTTTTTATTTTTTTGTTTTTCTCTCCCCTTTTTTTGTTATCAGAAAAAAAGGTTTTTTTTTTGTTAGGATTCAGTGAAATTTTTTAATTTAAATTTTTTGCCCCCCAATTATTTAAAGAATTTCACTTTCTTCTTTTTAAATGAAGGGGGGAAAAAAAAAGTTTCCCCCAATTTGGGCACTTGTTTGGCAGTGGTTCATCACAAAAGGGGTTCACATAAATTTCCTCAATAAAAAAAGAGGGGGGGGATCATTTATAAAAAAACGGGAGAACAGCAACGGCCAAACACAAAAACCGGGGGGGGGTACGCCATGTTGGAGAGGGGTTGGGGGGGGCTTTTTTTCTCTAATTCGTTGTTGACACAAACGATTTTTTTTGACAAATTTTTCTAGGAATAAATTGTTTTCAGTTGGGAAAAGGGTATTTTCCTTTTTTTATCCCAAAAAAAAAAAAAAAAAGAAAAAAAAAAGTTTTTTCCTCCCCAAACAAGGGGGGGGGTCAATTACATAAAAACCCTTTTTGAAAAAAATCAAAAAAAAAAAGTCCCGCCACGGGTTAATTTATTCTCTTTTTCCAGGGCTAGCCATTGATCTACTTTTTTTTGTAAGCCCCCTTTTTTTATGACGGGGGAATAAATTTTTTTTCCGGGGAATCCGGGGAAATTTTGTTTTTTAAATTTTGTGGGTTTGGAAAGGAAATTTTAAAAATTTGGTTTGGGCCAAAAAGTTTTTTTTTTTTGTTTTTTTTCCAAGGGTTTGGGGAAAAAAACCAAAAAAAACAAAAAATGGATATTTTCTGTAGTTCGGGTTTTAAAAAAAATTTGTCTCCAAAATTTGGGGGGAAAATTTGGGATTTTTTTTTGAAAAATTTTTGGGGAACTAAAGGGGGAAAAAAAGTAAAAAATTTACCAATGCATAAAATTTTGAAAATTGGAAAGGAAAAGATTTTTCGCATTTAAAAAAGGTTTGGCTGATATTTTTCAGTATTTTTTTTAATCAATCCCTTTTCCAATTTTCCCCCCGGGGAAATTCCGGGTCTGTTTTTTTTGCGGCCCAAAAACCCTTGGCAAACATCACAACGGGTCCTAGGCGGAATGGTTTTTTTCTGGACAAAAAATTTTTGGGGGACCCATTGAAATTTTTTTTTTTTAATTTTTTTTTTAATTAAAATTTGAGTCAGTATTTTTTTTCTTTGACAATGTGTTTCGGGCAACTGTTTTTTTTAAAAGTTTTGGGTTTGGGAGGGTTCTTTTGGTTTTTTATGCGGGGGTTAATTTGGGACTTTTGCTTTGACTTTTTTAATTTTTTATTCTTTAAAGTTCTTTTAAAATTTTTTTTGCCAAAATTGGACTTCAAAAATTTTTTTTTTTTTGGGCCCTACAAATTTTCCACAAAAAAAAAAAAAAATTTTTCTTTTTTTGCTGTCCCCGTTTGAAGGTAAAATTAAATTTTTTTACGTTTCCCTTTTTTTAAACCCCACCCGATTTCCCCTTTTCTTTTTTTTCAACCCGATCTTTTTCCCCGTAAGGTTTAAAAAACAACCCGTTTTGAAATTTTCATCGGGTTCATCCATTTGGTTTTTTTTTTTGCACTATTTTTAAAACTCAAACGCTTTTTTTTTGGGGGAAGGGGCGCATGCTTTTTTTCAAAAACAAAATTTTTTTAAACGTTTTTGTAGCCATTTATAAACCCGTTTTTTCCCCCTTCCGGGAAAATCGGGTGTAAATTAAAAAATTTTAAAAAAAAAGGGGGGAAAATTTCATGGGGGTCATTTGGGGAAAAGGTTTTTTCTTGGGTTGGAAGGTGTAAAAAAGATCTTTAAGTGATGTTTTTTTGGGGCCCAAATTTTTTTTTGGGAAAAATTTTGATTCCACTTTTTTTCCCACTTTAAGGCCATACGGGGAAATTTGGTTTCGCTGGCTTTCCATTAAAAGGTTTCCCAAAATTTCTCAATAAAGTTTTGGGGGTTTCCCAATAAAGAGGGAAGTTTGGGGTAAATTTTTAATGTTTTGCTAGGTGGTTTTTTACTCGGGGTTTGGAAATTTCTAAAAAAATTTTTGGGATAATTGTTTTGAGGTAGTCCCAAATCGCCCATGATGTTTGGCACTTCAATAGACCCAATTTTAAGGAAAAAACACCTAAAAATATAAATTTCGTGGCATTTTTTTGCTTTTTCAGGAAATTTTCCACCCTTTGGGCCGTAAAAACTTGTCCACCCAAAAACCACCCTTTTTCCCGCGGGGTTTTTCGATATAAAAATCCTATTTTTGGGGGGGTTTTTGTTCTTTTAAAATTTGGGATTACAAACCCAAAAACTGCTTTAAATTTCCAAAAATTTTTTCAAATTTTAAAAATTTTTGGGCCCTTTTTTTAATGTTTCAGGGAAAACTTAAAAAAAAATATGCCTTTTAGTTTTGGGATTTCGGGGGGGGGAATCTCTGCTTTTACTTTTTTGTGGGCCAGAGTTTTTAAAAAAAACAGTGGCATCGGGGGGAAATACCCAAAGGGGTCTTGATTCAGTGAAAAACCAAATTTTGGGGAAAGGGTTTTTTGTTTTGTTTTTATACAGTTTTTTAGGGGGCCCCTCCGGGGTAATTTTTTTGGTATAGGGTTTTTATATATTAAATGTCCAAATACGTGGGCCCGGGTCCCTGGGGGCCCCCTTTGAAGATGTTTGCTTTCTTTTTGTGAAACCCCCCAAAAAACAAATAAAAGCAAGGTTTTCCCGGGGGGTTTACAAATAAAAATGTGTCCGTTTTTTTGGAAACACACCCCAAAAAACCCTTTCTTAAATTTTTTAAAAAAGGAAATTAGGAAAAAAGGAGAAACAAGAAAGGGGCCCAAAACAACAAAAAAGGTGTGTTTAAAACCAAAAAATTTTTACACCCCAAAAAAAATCCAACAAATTGCTCAATAAAAAAAAGGGAATTAATTTTTTTGAACAGGAAAAAACAAAAAAAATTTTAAATTCCCCAAACCCCCGGGTAAACACCCTTGGGGGCAATTTTTTCCACCAAAAGGTTTTTATCCACACCACACGTTCTGAGGGGTTTGGCCCACACCAACCCATTCATTAAAATTTTAAAACCCTATAAATTTATAAAAAGTTTTGGGCCTTTCTTCAAAAATTGCTTTTTAATTTTGAAAGGTTTTCGCAACCTCTTTTTTTTTTTTCAGCTTATAAAGAGGGTCGGCAGATTTGGGAAATTAAACGGGTTTTCCAGCAAGGCAGATGAAAAGTTTTAACAACTCTGCATTTTTTCCCACAAAGGGGTATTTTAAAACTTTATGGGCACACACGCACACGAAACCGAAACCCCCCCGCACGAAACACACCCACCCCACACACACCCCACACCCACACACACAAAACACTAATTAAAAGTCAAAAACCCTGGCCTTTGTTTGGGGGGGCTTTGGGGGATGAAGTTTGTTGGGGCCATTTCCCAAAAAAAGGAAAGGTGGGGGAAGTTTAACGAGGAAAAAAGGGAAAAAAAAGGGGGGGAAAAACTTGGGTCTTGGGGGGGGCCATCATGGTGGGTGGTTGTGGGGCAAGTGTAGGCTTTTTACCCCAAAGGAATTTATTTCCCCCCCGGCCGGGGTTTTAGGGGGCCCCCAATTTGCCCGGGTTTCGTCGGAGTGGGGTTTGGGGGGGGGGGTTTGGGAAGTGGGGGTTTGGGAAAGGGGGGGGGAAAAAGGGAAAAAACCCGATTTGGGTTGGTGGGGGGGGCCGGGGGGGGGAAAAAAAAAGGGGGGGGGGAAATAGTAGGAGGGGATTTTTTCGGGGGGTTTGAAGGATTTTTTTGGGTTAAAATTGGGGGTTGGGTTTGGGGGGAAGGGGTTTGGGGGAAACAGGCGGGGATTTTAGGGTAAATTTTGGGACAGGAGGAGGAAGGAACGGTGAGGGGGGGGGGGCCAAGGGGGGGTTTTTTGGGTGGGGGACCCCGGGGGGGGTTGGGGGGGGGGGAGGGGGGGGGGAGGGGGGGGAGAGGGGAAGAGGGGTTAAAAGATTTTTTTCCCAAGGGGTAATTTTGAAATCCCCCAAAGCCCAAGGGTATGTTTTTTTTGTTTTTTTTAAGAGAAAAAAACCCCAAAAAATTCCAACGTTTTTTTTTTTTTTAAAAAAAAAATAGGGGTTTTTAACAAAAAGGGTTTTTAAAAAAATTTGGGGGATTATTTAAATAGTCCCAACTTTACAAAAACAAAATAAAAAATTTATTTTTTAAAAAAAAAATTCCCCCTTTATCCCCCAATTCCCAAAAACCCCCTTAACCCCCAATTTTTAAATAAAAAAACCCCCAATAACCCCAAACCAAAACCCCACCCCCCCCCAAAAACAAAAAAACAAACAAAACCCCCCCAAAAACCCCCCAAACCCAAAAACCCCCCCCCCCCCAACC
>JAMYXO010002421.1:0-23912 GCA_033310375.1 Conus canariensis | reverse complement strand
CCCCCAAAAAAAAAAAAAAAACCCCCCCCCCCCAAAAAAAAAACCCCCCCCAAAAAAAACCCCCCCCCCCCCCAAAAAAAAAAAAAAAAAAACCCCAAAAAAACCCCCCCCCCCAAAAAAAAAAAAAAAAAAAAAAAAAAAAAAAAAAAAACCCCCCCCCAAAAAAAACCCCAAAAAAAAAAAAAAAAAAAAAAAAAAAAAAACCCCCCCCCAAAACCCCAAAAAAAAACCCCCCCAAAAAAAAAAAAAAAAAAAAAAAAAAAAACCCCCCCCCCCCAAAAAAAAAAAAAACCCCCCCCCCCCCAAAAAAAAAAAAAAAAACCCCCCCCCAAAAAAAAAAAACCCCCCCCCCAAAAAAAAAAAAAAAAAAAAAAAAAAAAAAAAAAAAAACCCCCCAAATAACCCACTAACTCCAACCAACACAATCCCGAATACCATACCCAACACAATTCTATACCACCACAATCCACTAACCCGCACCTAAAAATTACGCATTACACAGACCCGACACTTAACAAACCAGCATACCCCAATCCCAAACCCCCAACTAAACCAACCCCCCATACAAACCTTTACACCACCCCAACCACCCCAACCCACCAACCCACCCCCCCCCTCCCCAACCATCCCACATCCCCATCCACCCCAATCCACACAAACCCCCCAATGACCCCCAACCCCTAACTACCTACCCAAACCCATACCCACAAGATTTTTCACTACACCTCACTACCCCAGACCACTACTCTCCACTTCCAAAAACCCCTTCACATCCCTACCCAAACCATAACCTAACCAACATTCATACCCCCAACCCATCCCCACTCACTTACCCTTACACATAAAACCCACAACCTTAACACTTTACACAACCACACTTACCACCCTTCCACACTAAAATTATAAACCCACCCCCTTAACATACACACGCACCCACCATTACATTAATACTGCACATACCAAACAACATTACCACCACCATTTGCCATCAACCCCCAACCCTACCCCACCCAATCATACCTAACGCCCCCCACCATCACAACCCCCTCTAACAACCTCCCTAAACCAACCTACCCCCCCACCTCCCCTACCCCACATACCACCCCCTTCCAACACCCCCTACCCCTTAACATTATTCCCCAAACCGTGAAACTACCCAACCCACACCAACCCCAAAACCAACACCAACCAACACCCCAACAACCACCAACCAACCCCACCAAATCCCACCCCCCAAACCCCAACCACCCCACAAACCCCCCAACCCCAAACTCACCAACCCCAACCCAATATACATCCAACCCTCAACCCCCCCATACCCACCCCAAACCCCAACCCTGCCCCCCAACCCAACCACCACCCCCACCCATCCCCACCAACCAACATATTTTCCCCCACCAACCAACCACAAAAACAACCACAAACCAACTCCCCATCCCAACACTTACACACCCAATCCAAACCCTTATATACACCCACTTTCCCCATCCCAACCCCCCCCAACATACTCTACCCTACCCCAACCCCCAACTCACCCCCATTAATAAACCAACATTTCCTCCAATCCCACTTACCCTCCCCATACATCATAAAACACATCCCTCACAACCCCTACCCATCCCTTACACCATTACCTACCGAACCATTTACTTAACCCAATCCACCACCAAACCCAACCACCAACCCATAAACGAAAACACACACACTTCAAACCCCAACACCAATCATAACCTACCCAACAATTCTTACCCCCCAACCACATTCCCCCCATACCCCCCCACAACTATCCCGCCCCTTACCTACACCCCTCCCCTAAACAACACCATCACACAACCCCCCATCTCCAATCTCACCCCCAACAATATCCCAGTACCCATCACTAAACCCCCCAAATACGCAAATACACCCACAGACATTTACAACTTACATTATCCAACTTAATTCACAGTACCAATACAATACTTTCACTTCGATTCATACACGCACTAAACCTGTACATACATTACACACCCACACATTACACTTACACACAACCGCTATACACTTTTCCACCCTTTTCCATATGCACACCCCCTTAAACATATCCCAACAAAATTACCCCTTACACTTACACATTACGAGAGGATAAAAACCCACCTAACAACCACACTTAACAAGACACTACCACGAAGCACGCTTACACCCCTAACACTAACACATAAACATACATAACCCCAACCCCAACACTAATCCCAAAAAAACAACCCATCCCCCCAACATACCCCCATTACCCAACTCCAACCCACACAACCCCAACCCAAACTCCAACCAAAAAAACCAAAACCCTTCCCCCCTACCCAACCTTACTCACACCAACCACCTCAAACATCATTCACACCTTTTCCATATACACAGAACCAACCCTCCATTTAAAACGCCTTCCACAGCTACATACAACCAAACCACCCACTTCCCCAACTTCCCAAACCACATCTGATTACACTTACACACATCAACAATTTACGGTTTTCACCCCCTACACACATTACACACACCTAACACAATCCCCACCAATCTACCTAACCAACTTACCACATAATACCGCACCTACCCAACCCAACACACTGCCACTTACACAACATAACTTACTCCACCAACATTCACCATTTCCAACTATCAACTTACCATGTTACACTTTAGACACAGTATGCAACTAACCTTACACCGACCATTACCACATACAATACATCACGCAACGCATCCAACAGATCATTTACAAATAAGTTACCCCCTAATACCCAAACACCACCCCATTCCACCTAACCACTTAAACTATACACACGCATACCCTCACATACACTACCCCCCTGACCCAAACCATATGGTGTTGGTGAACAAACTTAGAGTTACACTACCACCCATCTCTTAAACCACCACCCATCCAACAGCCAGCTAACCACTATCTAATAGATCATACATTACCCACACCTAATAGTTACACTACTCCTAACCCACCCAACTAACCATATCCCCTAACACCAACCCAACCCCACCTAACCTACCAACCACCCCAACACAAAACAACCCCAGTACCCAAACCAACCCCACCCTAAACCTCCCAAACCAATCCCCCAACCAACCCCCACAACCCCCTACCCCCCCAACAACACCAACCCCCCACCCTCCCCCACCCTACCAATACCTCCAAACCCAAAATACTACCACCAACCCCCCAAACCATACCCCACAATCCATCCCCCCAACCCCAATCTATCCCTAACTCCCCCCCAGAAATCAACCCCCTAACCAAACTACTTACCCTAACCCACCCTACCACCCCCAACCCCCAACCCCAACCCCCTAACCAACCCCCCCCAACCACTAACACCCCTATCCCAACCCCTAACATCTCCCAACCATCCCATCCACAACCAACAATACCAAAAACATACAACCCCCAACCAACCTACTCCCACCCAACCCCTAATCCTCCCCCAACCAACCAACAAAAACCAACCCTAACCCCCCAAACAAACATACAAACACTTAGACACACTAACACACATAACACTCACGAATTCCTACCCCCCCAACATTACACACAATCCCAACCGCCCCCATATCAATCCCCATAACAAAATTACACGACCGTACAATAACACACTTCAATAGCACTAACCACACACAAATCCTACATAATAAAATATAATAAAATAATACCTTACCCTTCAAGACAAACTTACCTATTAACTTAGATATCCCAAACATGCCATCCCCCAAATACTACCAAAACAAAGACAATAACCCCCCCTATACATCCCCAAACCCATACCTTCCACACGCTACCAAACCCTAACATAACCTGCCCATAAATTAGGACTTAGCCCTCCCTGTGACCATATCACATTTCATCTCCACTTACCATTAACCCCTTCTTCCCAAACTTCATTCACATTCCCAAACTCTACACACTTACTCCCTTACACATCTTACATAACAGATACAGAAATCACCACAATCCACACACACTTACAACTACACGCACCAGACCCTTCAACACATTTAATTAAAGGACACTTACACATTACACATACACTCACACACACTTACAACACTTACACACTTACACTTACCACTTACAATTACACACTTACAAAGCAAAATTCCAAAACACAACACTTCCACACAACTAAACCCCCACATAACAACTTCACCAAACATAACCACACTACATACAAAACTTACACTCACACTTACCCCTTTCACTTACAAACATTGTTATTTACAACACACAGAACTTTCCCTTACACACATCGAACAAACACTTACACTTCCAATCTCTCTTTTTCCTCGTCCTCGTTTGTTGGTTGTTTGAGGCGCTTGTAAGTGTAAGTGTGTTTTATGTGTGTACGTGAAAGTGTCTGTGTGGTGTAAACTACAAGTGTTGTTTGTAAGAGAAAGTGTGTGTAGTGGAGTGTAGTTTTTTCGTGTAAGTGTGTGTTAAGTGTTTGTGTAAGTGAGTGTGTAAGTGTGAGTTTGTGTGTAAGTGTGTGTGTGTGTACGTGTGTGTGTTAGTGTAAGTGTGTGTGTGTCAAGTGTAAGAGAGTAAGTGTAAGAGTGTAAGTGTAAGTGTGTACGTGTGTGTAAGAGTGAGTGAGTGTCCTGTTGTAAAGTGTGTAAGAGTCTGTAAGATAAAGTGTTAGTAAGTGTGTACGGTGTTTCGTGTACGTGTGTAATTGTGTGTGTAAGAGTGTGTGTATGTGTCTGTAATTAAGTGTACAGTACGTGTCATTGTGGTGAAATTGTGTCAGTTGTGTAAGTGTAACGTGTGTAAGTGTCTGTGTTAGCTGTTAAGTGTGTGTCATGTAAGTGTGTAAAATCTAAGTGTAAGTGTTGTCACTGTACGTGTCAACGTTCAGTGTGTAAGTGTCCGTGTGTAAGTGTAGTGTGATGGGAAGTGTGTGTAAGTGTAAGTGTGTGTGTAAGTGTAAGTGTGTGTAAGTGTGTCTAAGTGTAAGTGTTGTGTGTAAGTGTAAGTGTGTTGTAAGTGTAAGTGTAGTGTAGTGTAGTGTAAAGTGTAGAAGTGTGTGTAGTGTTCGTAAGTGTAATTAGTTGTAAGTGTAAGTGTGTAAGTGTGTGTAAGTGAAGTGTGTGTAAGGTAAGTGTTAAGTGTAAGTGTAAGTGGGTGTAAGTGTAAGTGTGTAAGTGTAAGTTCTGTGTAATGTGTAGATGTGTAAGTGTAAGTGTAGTGTGTAAGTGTAAGTGTGTGTGTAAGTGTGTGTAAGTTGTAGTGTGTGTGTGAGTGTAAGTGTGTGTAAGTGTAAGTGTGTAAGTGTAAGTGTGTGTAAGTGTAAGTGTCAAGTGTGTTTTAATGTGTAAGTTGCAAGTGTGTATGTGTAGTAAGTGTAAGTGTGTGTTGTAGTAGTGAAAGTGTGTGTAAGTGTAGTTAAGTGTATTGTAAGTGTAAGTGTAGTGTGTAAGTGTAAGTGTAGTGTGGTGTGTAATGTAAGTGTGTAAGTGTAAGTGTGTGTGTACGTGTGTATGTAAGTGTGTGTAGTGTAAGTGTAAGTGAGTGTAATGTAATGTGTGTGACGTGTGTAAGTGTAGTGAGTGTGTAAGTGTAAGTGTGTATGCAAGTGTGTAAGTGTAATTGTAAGTGTGTATGTAAGTGTAAGTGTATGAGTAAGAGTGTAATTGTAAGTGTATGTAATTGTCAGTGTAAGTGTATGTGTTAGTGTAACTCTAAGTGTAACTCTAAGTGTATGTGTAAGTGTAACTCTAAGTCTAAGTGTGTAAGTGTCAGTGTGTAATTGTGAGTGTGAGTGTAACTCTAAGTGTATGTGTAAGTGTAACTCTAAGTCTAAGTGTGTAAGTGTCAGTGTGTAAGTGTGAGTGTGAGTGTAAGCGTGTGTAAGTGTAAGTGTAAGTGTGTGTAATTGTGTGTAAGTGTGAATGTAAGTGTGTAACTGTAAGTGTAAAGTGGATGTGTGTGTAAGCGTGTGTGCGTGTAAGTGTAAGTGTGTAAGTGTGTGTAAGTGTGTCTGTGTAAGTGTAAGTGTGCAACTGTGTCTAAGTGTAACATTGTAAGTATCAGTGAGTAAGTGTAACTGTGTGTATGTATGTGTGTGTAAGTGTAAATGTGTGTGTAAGTGTCAGTGTGTGTGTGTAAGTTTAAGTGTGGTGTATAAGTGTAAGTGTGTGTAAGTGTAAGTGCATGTGTTGTGTAAGTGTAAGTGTGTGTGTAATGTGTGTAGGTGTGTGTGCAACCGTAAATGTAAGTGTGTGTAAGTGTAAGTCTAAGTGTGTAAGTGTAAGTGTGTGTAAGTGTGTGTAAGTGTAAGTGTATGTGTCTGTGTAAGTGCGTAAGTGTAAATGTGCGTGTGTAAGTGTACGTGTGTGTAAATGAAAATGTGTGTAAGTGTAAGTGTAAGCGTGTGTAAGTGTAAGTTTTAGTCTAAGTGTGTAAGTGTAAGTGTGTGTAAGTGTAAATGTGTATAAGTGTAAGTGTGTATGTAAGTGTAAGTGTGTGTAAGTATAGTTTAAGTGCGTAAGTGTAAATGTGTAAGTGTAAGTTTGTGTAAGTGTGTAAGTGTAAAGTGTATAAGTGTAAATCTGTAAGTATGTGTAAGTGTGTAAATGTAAGTGTGTCTGTTGTAAGTGTAAGTGTGTGTAAGCGTATCTTCGTGTAAGTGTATGTGTAAGTATGTGTAAGTGTAACTGTGTGTGTAAGTGTAAGTCTCTCTGTAAGTGTGTAAGTGTAAGTGTAAGTGTGTTTTTTGGATAAGTTTAAGTGTGTGTGCAAGTGTAAGTGTGTGTGTAAGTGTAAGGGCGTGTGTGTGTGTGTAAGTGTAAGTGTGTGTGTGTGTATGTATGTGTAAGTGTAAGTGTGTGTAAGTGTAGATCTAAGTGTGTAAATGTAAGTGTATGTGTTACTGTGAATGTAAGTGTGTAAGTGTAAGTGTAAATGTCTGTGTGTGTAAGTGTGCGTATTTAAGTGTGTGTGTAAGTGTAAGTGTCTGTGTAAGTGTAATTGTTTCTAAGTCTAAGTGTGTGTAAGTGTAAGTGTGTGTGTGTAAGTGGATGTGTGTGTAAGTGTAAGTGTGCGTGTAAGTGTAAGAGTGTGTGTAAGTGTGTGCAAGTGTAAGTGTTTGTAAGTGTAAGTGTGTGTAAGTGTAAGTGTAAGTGTGTAAGTGTAAGTGTAAGTGTGTGTGTATTCGTAAATGTAAGTATGTATGTGTAAGTGTGTGTATGTGAAAGTGTGTGTAAGTGTAAGTTTAACTGTAAGTGTAAGTGGTGTAAGTGTAAGTGTGTAAGTGTAAGTATCTGTGTATGTGTAAGACTGTCTGTAAGTGGATGTGTAAGTGTAAGTGTGTATGTAAGTGTGTGTAAGTTGAAGTGTGTGTGTGTGAGTGTAAGTGTGTGTAAGTGTAAGTGTGCGTAAGTGTAAGTGTGTGTGTAAGTGTCAGTGTCAGTGTGTTTCTAACTGTGTAAGTGCAAGTGTGTATGTGTGTAAGTGTAAGTGTAAGTGTGTTTCTAAGTGAAAGTGTGGGTATGTGTAAGTGTATGTAAGTGTAAGTGTAAGTGTCTGTATAAGTGTAAGTGTAGGTGTGCATGTGTAAGTGTGTGTTTGTAAGTGTAAGTGTGTGTACGTGTGTAAGTGTGTGTAAGTGTGTTGTGTAAGTGTGTGTGTAAGTGGATGTGTGTGTAAGTGTAAGTGTGCGTGCAAGTGTAAGTGTGTGTGTAAGTGTGTCTAAGTGTAAGTGTGTGTGTAAGTGTAAGTGTTTTTTAGTGTAAGTGTGTGTGTAAGTGTGTGTATGTTCGTAAGTGTTAGTGTGTAAGTGTAAGTGTGTGTAAGTGAATGTGTGTGTAAGTGTAAGTTTAAGTGTAAGTGTATGTGGGTGTAAGTGTAAGTGTGTAAGTGTAAGTATCTGTGTATGTGTAAGACTGTGTGTAAGTGTAAGTGTGTGTATAAGTGTAAGTGTGTGTGTAAGTGTGTGTAAGTTGAGGTGTGTGTGTGTGAGTGTAAGTGGTGTAAGTGTGCGTAAGTGTAAGTGCGTGTGTAAGTGTCAGTGTCAGTGTGTTTCTAACTGTGTAAGTGCAAGTGTGTATGTGTGTAAGTGTAAGTGTGTTTGTAAGTCAAAGTGTGTGTAAGTGTAAGTGTATGTAATTGTAAGTGTCTGTATAAGTGTAAGTGTAGGTGTGCGTGTGTAAGTGTAAGTGTGTTTGTAAGAGTAAGTGTGTGTGTACGTGTTAAGTGTGTGTAAATGTGTAAGTGTAAGTGGTGTTAATGTAAGTGTTGTACGTGTGTAAGTGTAAGTGAGTGTGTAAGTGTAATGTGTATGCCAGTGTGTAAGTGTAATTGTAAGTGTGTATGTAAGTGTAAGTGTGTGAGTAAGAGTGTAAGTGTATATAATTGTCAGTGTAAGTGTATGTGTAAGTGTAAATCTAAGTGTGTAAGTGTAAATGTGAGTGTAAGTGTAAGTGTGTAAGTGTAAGTGTGTGTGTAAGTGTGTGTAAGTGTGTGTGTGAAGTGTAAGTGTGTGTGTGGAAGTGTAAGTGCGTGTGTGTGTGGAGTGTAAGTGTGTGTGTAAGTGTGTGTGTAGGTGTATGTGTAACCGTAAATGTAAGTGTGTGTAAGTGTAAGTCTAAGTGTGTAAGTGTATAGTGTGTGTAAGTCTGTGTAAGTGTAAGTGTCTGTGTCTGTGTAAATGCGTAAGTGTATGATTGCGTGTGTAAGTGTAAGTGTGTGTAAATGAAAATGTGTAAGTGTAAGTGTAAGCGTGTGTAAGTGTAAGTGTTAGTCTAAGTGTGTAAGTGTAAGTGTTTGTAAGTGTAAGTGTGTGCAAGTGTAAGTGTGTATGTAAGTGTAAGTGTGTGTAAGTATAAGTTTAAGTGCGTAAGTGTAAATGTGTAAGTGTAAGTTTGTGCAAGTGTGTAAGTGTAATTGTGTAAGTGTAATTGTATAAGTGTAAGTGTATAAGTGTAAATGTGTAAGTGTGTGTAAGCGTGTAAGTGTAAGTGTGTCTGTGTTTAAGTGTAAGTGTTTTAAGCGTATGTTCGTGTAAGTGTATGTGAAAGTATGTGTAAGTGTAACTGTGTGTAAGTGTAAGTCTGTGTCTGTAAGTGTAAGTGTGTAAGTGTAAGTGTGTGTGGTTAAGTTTAAGTGTGTGTGTAAGTGTAAGTGTGTGTGTAAGTGTAAGGACGGTGTGTGTGTAAGTGTAAGTGTGTATGTAATGTATGTGTAAGTGTAAGTGTAAGTGTGTGTAAGTGTAGATCTAAGTGTGTAAATGTAATGTGTGTAGTGTTACTGTAAATGTAAGTGTGTAAGTGTAAGTGTAAATGTCTGTGTGTAAGTGTGCGTATTTAAGTGTGTGTGTGTAAGTGTAAGTGTCTGTGTAAGTGTAGGTGTTTCTAAGTCTAAGTGTGTGTGTGTAAGTGTAAGTGTGTGTGTGTAGTGGAAGTGTGTGTAAGTATGCGTGTAAGTGTAAGTGTGTGTGTAAGTGTTTGTAAGTGTAAGTGTGTGTGTAAGTGTAAGTGTTTGTAAGTGTTATGTGTGTGTAAGTGTAAGTGTAAGTGTGTGTATGTTCGTAAGAGTAAGTGTGTAAGCGTAAGTGTGTGTAAGTGGAAGTGTGTGTAAGTGTAAGTTTAAGTGTAAGTGTAACTGTGTGTAAGTGTAGTGTGTAAGTGTAAGTATTGTGTATGTGTAAGACTGTGTGTAAGTGTAAGTGTGTGTGTGTGTAAGTGTAAGTGTGTGAGTAAGAGTGTAAGTGTAAGTGTATGTAATTGTCAGTTTAAGTGTGTGTAAGGTAACTCTAGGTGTGTAAGTGTAAGTGTGAGTGTAAGTGTGTAAGTGTAAGTGTGTGTAATGTGTGTAAGTGTAAGTGTGTGTAAGTGTGTGGTAAGTGTGTAAGTGTCTGTGTAAGTGTAGTGTGTAAGTGTAAGTGTGTGTGTAATGTAAGTGTAAGTGTGTTTTCTAAGTGTGTAAGTGAAAGTGTCTGTGTGTGTAAATACAAGTGTGGTTTGTAAGTGAAAGTGTGTGTAAGTGTGAGTGTAACTTTTTAGTGTAAGTGTGTGTTAAGTGTTTGTGTAAGTGTGTGTGTAAGTGTGTGTGTGTGTGTAAGTGTGTGTGTGTGTAAGAGTGTGTGTTAGTGTAAGTGTGTGTGCATGTGTGTAAATGTAAGTGTGTGTAAGTGTGTAAGTGTAAGAGTGTGTCAGTGTGTAAGTGTGTAATTGATTTAAGTCTAAGTGTGAAGTGTATGTAAGTGTAAGTGTGTGTGTAAGTGTAAGTGTGTGTAAGTGTAAGTGTGTGCGTAAGTGTAAGTGTGTAATGTAAGTGTGTAAGTGTAAGTGTGTAAGTGTAAGTGTGTAAGTGTGTGTAAGTGTGTGTGAGTGTAAGTGTAAGTGTGTAAGTGTCTGTAAGTTAAAGTGTTTGTAAGTGTGTACGTGTACGTGTAAGTGTGTAAGTGTGTGTGTAAGCGTCTGTAAGTGTAAGTGTAAGTGTGTGTAAGTGTCATTGTGCGTGTAAGTGTGTAAGTGTGTAAGTGTGTGTAAGTGTGAGTGTGTAAGTGTAAGTTTAAGTGTAAGTGTAACTGTGTGTAAGTGTATGTGTGTAAGTGTAAGTATCTGTATGTGTAAGACTGTGTGTAAGTGTAAGTGTGTGTGTGTAAGTGTAAGTGTGGGTGTGTAAGTGAGTGTACGTTGAAGTGTGTGTGTTAGTAGAAGTGTGTGTAAGTGTAAGTGGGTTAAGTGTAAGTGTGTGTGTAAGTGTAAGTGTAAGTGTATGTAGTGTAAGTGTCTGTATAAGTGTAAGTGTAGGTGTGCGTGTGTAAGTGTAAGTGTGTTTGTAAGTGTAAGTGTGTGTGTACATGTGTAAGTGTGTGTAAGTGTGTAAGTGTAAGTGTGTAAATGAAGTGTGTACGTGTGTAAGTGTAAGTGAGTGTGTAAGTGTAAGTGTGTATGCAAGTGTGTAAGTGTGTATGTAAGTGTAAGTGTGAGTAAGAGTGTAAGTGTAAGTGTATATAATTGTCAGTGTAAGTGTGGGGTAAGTGTAATTCTAAGTGTGTAAGTGTGGGGGTAAGTGTAAGTGTATAAATGTAAGTGTGTGTGTAAGTGTGTGTAAGTGTAAGTGGTGTGTAAGTTTAAGTGTGTGTAAGTGTGTGTGTGTAAGTGTAAGTGTGTGTGTAAGTGTAAGTGTGTGTGTAAATGTAAGTGTAAGTGTGTTTCTAAGTGTGTAAGTGAAAGTGTCTATGTGTGTGTAAATACAAGTGGTTTTGTAAGTGAAAGTGTGTGTAAGTGTAAGTGTAAGTTTGTAAGTGTAAGTGTGTATTAAGTGTTTGTGTAAGTGTGTGTGTAAGTGTGTGTGTAAGTGTGTGTGTGTGTAAGTGTGTGTGTTAGTGTAAGCGTGTGTGTGCATGTGTGTAAGTGTAAGTGTGTGTGTGTAAGTGTGTAAGTGTAAGAGTGTGTCAGTGTGTAAGTGTAAGTGTGTCTGTGTAAATGCGTAAGTTTGTGTGTGTGTAAGTGTAACTGTGTGTGTAAGTGAAAATGTGTGTAAGTCTAAGTGTAAACGTGTGTAAGTGTAATTGTAAATCTAAGTGTGTAAGTGTAAGTGTGTGTAAGTGTAAGTTTAAGTGTAAGTGTAAATGTGTGTAAGTGTAAGTGTGTACTTTAAGTGTGTTTGTAAGTGTAAGTGTGTGAGTAAGAGTGTAAGTGTAAGTGTATGTAATTGTCAGTGTAAGTGTGTGAGTAAGTGTGTAAGTGTAAGTGTGTAAGTGTAAGTGTGTGTAAGTGTAAGTTTAAGTGTAAGTGTAAGTGTGTGTAAGTGTAAGTGTTTAAGTTTAAGTGTGATTGTAAGTGTAAGTGTGTGAGTAAGAGTGTAAGTGTAAGTGTATGTAATTGTCAGTGTAAGTGTGTGTGTAAGTGTAACGCTAAGTGTGTAAGTGTAAGTGTGAGTGTAAGTGTGTAAGTGTAAGTGTGTGTGTAAGTGTGTGTAAGTGTAAGTGTGTGTGTAAGTGTAAGTGTGTGTAAGTGTGTGTGTAAGTGTAAGTGTCTGTGTAAGTGTAAGTGTGTGTTAAGTGTAAGTGTGTGTGTAAATGTAAGTGTAAGTGTGTTTCTAAGTGTGTAAGTGAAAGTGTCTGTGTGTTTGTAAATACAAGTGTGTTTGTAAGTGAAAGTGTGTGTAAGTGTGAGTGTAACCTTTTTAGTGTAAGTGTGTGTTAAGTGTTTGTGTAAGTGTGTGTGTAAGTGTGTGTGTGTGTGTAATTGTGTGTGTGTAAGAGTGTGTGTTAGTGTAAGTGTGTGTGCATGTGTGTAAATGTAAGTGTGTGTAAGTGTGTAAGTGTAAGAGTGTGTCAGTGTGTAAGTGTAATTGTAAGTCTAAGTGTGTAAGTGTATGTAAGTGTAAGTGTGTGTGTAAGTGTAAGTGTGTGTAAGTGTAAGTGTGTGTAAGTGTAAGTGTGTGCGTAAGTGTAAGTGTGTAAATGTAAGTGTGTAAGTGTAAGTGTGTAAGTGTAAGTGTGTAAGTGTGTGTAAGTGTGTGTGAGTGTAAGTGTAAGTGTGTAAGTGTCTGTAAGTTAAAGTGTTTGTAAGTGTGTACGTGTACGTGTAAGTGTGTAAGTGTGTGTTTAAGTGTCTGTAAGTGTAAGTGTAAGTGTGTGTCAGTGTCATTGTGCGTGTAAGTGTGTAAGTGTGTAAGTGTGTGTAAGTGTAAGTGTGTAAGTGTATGTGTAGCTGTAAGTGTGTGTAAATGTAAGTGTGTAAATCTAAGTGTAAGTGTGTCACTGTAAGTGTCTAAGTCTAAGTGTGTAAGTGTCAGTGTGTAAGTGTGAGTGTGATTGGAAGCGTGTGTAAGTGTAAGTGTAAGTGTGTGTGATTGTGTGTAAGTGTGTGTAAGTGTGAATGTAAATGTGTAACTGTAAGTGTAAATGTGGATGTGTGTGTAAGCGTGTGTCCGTGTAAGTGTAAGGTGATGTGTAAGTGTGTTAAGTGTCTGTGTAAGTGTAAGTGTGCAACTGTGTCTAAGTGTAACATTGTAAGTATTAGTGTGTAAGTGTAACTGTGTGTATGTAAGTGTGTGTAAGTGAAAATGTGTGTGTAAGTGTCAGTGTGTATGTGTGTGTAATTTTTAAGTGTGTGTGTAAGTGTAAGTGTGTGTAAGTGTAAGTGCATGTGTGTGTAAGTGTAAGTGTGTGTAATGTGTGTAGGTGTGTGTGCAACCATAAGGGAAGTGTGTGTAAGTGTAATTCTAAGTGTGTAAGTGTAAGTGTGTGTAAGTGTGTGTAGTGTAAGTGTATGTGTCTGTGTAAGTGCGTAAGTGTAAGTGTAAGTGTGTAAGTGTAAGTGTGTGTAAATGAAAATGTGTGTAAGTGTAAGTGTAAGCGTATGAAAGTGTAAGTGTTAGTCTAAGTGTATAAGAGTAAGAGTGTGTAAGTGTAAGTGTGTATAAGTGTAAGTGTGTATGTAAGTGTAAGTGTGTGTAAGAAATAAGTTTAAATGCGTAAGTGTAAATGTGTAAGTGTAAGTTTGTGTAAGTGTGTAAGTGTAAGTGTATAAGTGTAAATCTGTAAGTGTGTGTAAGTGTGTAAGTGTAGTGTGTCTGTGTGTAAGTGTAAGTGTAAGTGTGTGTAAGCGTATGTTCGTGTTAGTGTATGTGTAAGTATGTGTAAGTGTAACTGTGTGTGTAATTGTAAGTCTGTGTCTGTAAGTGTGTAAGTGTAAGTGTATGTGTGTGTGGTTAAGTTTAAGTGTGTGTGTAAGTGTAAGTGTGTGTGTAAGTGTAAGGGCGTGTGTGTGTGTGTAAGTGTAGTGTGTGTGTGTGTAGATGTATGTGTAAGTGTAAGTGTGTGTAAGTGTAGATCAAGTGTGTAAATGTAAATGTGAGTGTTACTGTAAGTGTAAGTGTGTAAGTGTAAGTGTAAATGTCTGTGTGTGTAAGTGTGCGTATTTAAGTGTGTGTGTAAGTGTAAGTGTCTGTGTAAGTGTAAGTGTTTCTAAGTCTAAGTGTGTGTGTGTGTAAGGGTAAGTGTGTGTGTAAGTGGAAGTGTGTGTAAGTGTAAGTGTGCGTGTAAGTGTAAGAGTGTGTGTAAGTGTGTCTAAGTGTCAGTGTGTGTGTAATTGTAAGTGTGTGTAAGTGAAAGTGTGTGTAAGTGTAAGTTTAAGTGTAAGTGTAAGTGTGTGTAAGTGTAAGTGTGTAAGTGTAAGTTTCTGTGTATGTGTAAGACTGTGTGTAAGTGTAAGTGTGTGTGTAAGTGTATGAGTGTGTGGTGTAAGTGTGTGTAAGTGTAAGTGTGCGTAAGTGTAATTTTGTGTGTAAGTGTCAGTGTCAGTGTGTTTCTAACTGTGTAAGTGCAAGTGTGTATGTGTGTAAGTGTAAGTGTGTTTGTAAGTGAAAGTGTGTGTAAGTGTAAATGTATCTAAGTATAAGTGTAGTGTTGTATAAGTGTAAGTGTAGCTGTGCGTGTGTAAGTGTAAGTGTGTTTGTAAATGTAAGTGTGTGTGTACGTGTGTAAGTGTGGTAAATGTGTAAGTGTAAGTGTGTTAATGTAAGTGTGTGTACGTGTGTAAGTGTATGTGAGTTGTGTAAGTGTAAGTGTGTATGCCAGTGTGTAAGTGTAATTGTAAGTGTGTATGTAAGTGTAAGTGTGTGAGTAAGAGTGTAAGTGTAAGTGTATATAATTGTCAGTGTAAGTGTATGTGTAAGTGTAAATCTAAGTGTGTAAGTGTAAGTGTGAGTATAAGTGTAAGTGTGTAAGTGTAAGTGTGTTGTAAGTGTGTGTAATACGTAAGTGTGTTTAAGTGTAGTGTGTTAAGTAAGTGTGGTGTAACGTTAAGTGTGTGTGGAAGTGAAGTGCTGTGTGTGTGTGTGTAAGTGTAAGTGTGTGTGTAAGTGTGTTGTAGGTGTGTGTGTAACCGTAATGTAAGGTGTGTAAGTGTAAGTCTAAGTTTGTAAGTGTAAGTGTGTGTAAGTTGTGTAAGTGTAAGTGTATGTGTCTGTGTAAGTGCGTAATGTAAGATTGCGTGTGTAAGTGTAAGTGTGTGTAATAAAATGTGTGTAAGTGTAAGTGTAAGTGTGTAAGTGTAATCTGTAGTATGTGTAAGTGTGTAAATGTAAGTGTGTCGTGTGTAAGTGTAAGTGTGTGTAAGCGTATGTTCGTGTAAGTGATGTGTAAGTATGTGTAAGTGTAATGTGTGTGTAAGCGTAAGTCTGGGTCTGTAAGTGTGTAAGTGTAGTGTAAGTGTGTGTGGTTAAGTTTAAGTGTGTGTTAAGTGTAAGTGTGTGTGTAAGTGTAAGGGCGTTGTGTAAGTGTAAGTGTGTGTGTGTAGATTATTGTGAGTGTAAGTGTAGTGTGTGTAAGTGTAGATCTAAGTGTGTAAATGTAAGTGTGAGTGTTACTGTAAGTGTGTAAGGTGTAAGTGTAAGTGTAAATGTCTGAGTGTAAGTTGCATATTTAAGTGTCTGTGTAAGTGTAAGTGTAAGTGTCATGTGTAAGTGTAAGTGTTTCAAGTCTAAGTGTATGTGTAAGTGTAAGTGTGTGTGTGTAATCGTGTGTGTGTAAGTGTAAGTGTGCAATGTAAGTGAAAAAGTGATTGTGTAAGTGTGTCTAAGTGTAAGTATGTGTAAGTGTAAGTGTTTGTAAGTGTAAGTGTGAATGCGTGAAGTGTAAGTGTAAGTGTATTATATTCGTAAATGTAAGTGTGTAAGTGTAAGTGTGTGTAAGTGAAAGTTTGTGTACAGTGTAGTTGTAACTGTTAAGTGTAGTAAGTGTAAGTGTGTAAGTGTAAGTATTGTGTATGTGTAAGATGTTAAATGTGTAGTGTGTGCAAATAAGTGGTGTAAGTGTGTGTAAGTGTAATTCTAAGTGTGTAAGTGTAAGTGTGTGTAAGTGTGTGTAAGTGTAAGTGTATGTGTCTGTGTAAGTGCGTAAGTGTAAGTGTAAGTGTGTAAGTGTAAGTGTGTGTAAATGAAAATGTGTGTAAGTGTAAGTGTAAGCGTATGAAAGTGTAAGTGTTAGTCTAAGTGTATAAGAGTAAGAGTGTGTAAGTGTAAGTGTGTATAAGTGTAAGTGTGTATGTAAGTGTAAGTGTGTGTAAGTATAAGTTTAAATGCGTAAGTGTAAATGTGTAAGTGTAAGTTTGTGTAAGTGTGTAAGTGTAAGTGTATAAGTGTAAATCTGTAAGTGTGTGTAAGTGTGTAAGTGTAAGTGGTCTGTGTGTAAGTGTAAGTGTAAGTGTGTGTAAGCGTATGTTCGTGTAGTGTATGTGTAAGTATGTGTAAGTGTAACTGTGTGTGTAATTGTAAGTCTGTGTCTGTAAGTGTGTAAGTGTAAGTGTATGTGTGTGTGGTTAAGTTTAAGTGTGTGTGTAAGTGTAAGTGTGTGTGTAAGTGTAAGGGCGTGTGTGTGTGTGTGTAAGTGTAAGTGTGTGTGTGTGTAGATGTATGTGTAAGTGTAAGTGGTGTAAGTGTAGATCTAAGTGTGTAAATGTAAATGTGAGTGTTACTGTAAGTGTAAGTGTGTAAGTGTAAGTGTAAATGTCTGTGTGTGTAAGTGTGCGTATTTAAGTGTGTGTGTAAGTGTAAGTGTCTGTGTAAGTGTAAGTGTTTCTAAGTCTAAGTGTGTGTTGTGTAAGGTAAGGTGTGTGTAAGTGGAAGTGTGTGTAAGTGTAATGTTGTGTGGTGTAAGTGTTAAGTGAGTGTGTGTAATGTAAGTGTGTAAGTGTGTGTGTAAGTGTAAGTTAGTGTAAGTGAAAGTGTGTGTAAGTGTAAGTTTAAGTGTAAGTTAGTGATGTGTAAGTAGTGTGTAAGTGTAAGTGTGTGTGTAAGTGTAAGTGTGTAGTAAGTGTGTGTGTAAGTGTAAGTGTGTGTGTAAGTGTGTGTAAGTGTAAGTGTGCGTAAGTGTAATTTTGTGTGTAAGTGTCAGTGTCAGTGTGTTTCTAACTGTGTAAGTGCAAGTGTGTATGTGTGTAAGTGTAAGTGTGTTTGTAAGTGAAAGTGTGTGTAAGTTAAATGTATCTAAGTATAAGTGTAAGTGTCTGTATAAGTGTAAGTGTAGCTGTGCGTGTGTAAGTGTAAGTGTGTTTGTAAATGTAAGTGTGTGTGTGTACGTGTGTAAGTGTGTGTAAATGTGTAAGTGTAAGTGTGTTAATGTAAGTGTGTGTACGTGTGTAAGTGTATGTGAGTGTGTAAGTGTAAGTGTGTATGCCAGTGTGTAAGTGTAATTGTAAGTGTGTATGTAAGTGTAAGTGTGTGAGTAAGAGTGTAAGTGTAAGTGTATATAATTGTCAGTGTAAGTGTATGTGTAAGTGTAAATCTAAGTGTGTAAGTGTAAGTGTGAGTAAAGTGTAAGTGTTAGTGTAATTGTGTAAGTGGTGTAGTAAGTGTGTGTAAGCGTAAGTGTGTTTAAGTGTGTGTGTTAAAGTAAGTGTGTGTGTAAGTGTAAGTGTGTGTGGAAGTGGAAGTGCGTGTGTGTGTGTGTAAGTGTAAGTGTGTGTGTAAGTGTGTTTGTAGGTGTGTGTGTAACCGTAAATGTAAGTGTGTGTAAGTGTAAGTCTAAGTTTGTAAGTGTAATGTGTGTAAGTCTGTGTAAGTGTAAGTGTATGTGTCTGTGTAAGTGCGTAAGTGTAAGATTGCGTGTGTAAGTGTAAGTGTGTGTAAATTAAAATGTGTGTAAGTGTAAGTGTAAGCGTGTGTAAGTGTAAATCTGTAAGTATGTGTAAGTGTGTAAATGTAAGTGTGTCTGTGTGTAAGTGTAAGTGTGTGTAAGCGTATGTTCGTGTAAGTGTATGTGTAAGTATGTGTAAGTGTAACTGTGTGTGTAAGCGTAAGTCTGGGTCTGTAAGTGTGTAAGTGTAAGTGTAAGTGTGTTGGTTAAGTTTAAGTGTGTGTAAGTGTAAGTGTGTGTGTAAGTGTAAGGGCGTGTGTGTAAGTGTAAGTGTGTGTGTGTAGATTTATGTGTGAGTGTAAGTGTAAGTGTGTGTAAGTGTAGATCTAAGTGTGTAAATGTAAGTGTGAGTGTTACTGTAAGTGTAAGCGTGTAAGTGTAAGAGTAAATGTCTGTGTGTAAGTATGCATATTTAAGTGTCTGTGTAAGTGTAAGTGTAAGTGTCTGTGTAAGTGTAAGTGTTTCCAAGCTAAGTGTATGTGTAAGTGTAAGTGTGTGTGTGTAAATCGATGTGTGTGTAAGTGTAAGTGTGCATGTAAGTGTAAAAGTAGTGTGTAAGTGTGTCTAAGTGTAAGTATGTGTAAGTGTAAGTGTTTGTAAGTGTAAGTGTGAATGCGTGCAAGTGTAAGTGTAAGTGTATGTATATTCGTAAATGTAAGTGTGTAAGTGTAAGTGTGTGTAAGTGAAAGTTTGTGTAAGTGTAAGTTTAACTGTAAGTGTAAGTAAGTGTAAGTGTGTAAGTGTAAGTATCTGTGTATGTGTAAGACTGTAAATGTGTGTGAAGTATAAGTGTGTGTGTAAGTGTGTGTAAGTTGAAGTTGTGTGAGTGTAAGTGTGTGTAAGTGTAAGTGTGCGTAAGTGTAAGTGTGTGTGTAAGTGTCAGTGTCAGTGTGTTTCTAACTGTGTAAGTGCAAGTGTGTATGTGTGTAAGTGTAAGTGTAAGTGTGTTTGTAAGTGAAAGTGTGTGTAAGTGTAAGTGTATGTAAGTGTAAGTGTACGTGTCTGTATAAGTGTAAGTGTAGGTGTGCGTGTGTAAGTGTGTGTTTGTAAGTGTAAGTGTGTGTGTACGTGTGTAAGTGTGTGTGTGTGTATGTGTAAGTGTGTGTGGTAAGTGGAAGTGTGTGTAAGTGTAAGTGTGCATGTAAGTGTAAGTGTGTGTGTAAGTGTGTCTAAGTGTAAGTGTGTGTGTAAGTGTAAGTGTTTTTTAGTGTAAGTGTTAGTGTGTGTAAGTGTGTGTATGTTCGTAAGTGTAAGTGTGTAAGTGTAAGTGTGTGTAAGTGAAAGTGTGTGTAAGTGTAAGTTTAAGTGTAAGTGTAAGTGTAAGTGGGTGTAAGTTTAAGTGTGTAAATGTAAGTATCTGTGTATGTGTAAGACTGTGTGTAAGTGTAAGTGTGTTGTAAGTGTAAGTGTGTGTGTAAGTGTGTGTAAGTGGAAGTGTGTGTGTGTGAGTGTAAGTGTGTGTAAGTGTGCGTAAGTGTAAGTGTGTGTGTAAGTGTCAGTGTCAGTGTGTTTCTAACTGTGTAAGTGCAAGTGTGTATGTGTGTAAGTGTAAGTGTGTTTGTAAGTGAAAGTGTGTGTAAGTGTAAGTGTATGTAAGTGTAAGTGTAAGTGTCTGTATAAGTGTAAGTCTAGGTGTGCGTGTGTAAGTGTAAGTATGTTTGTAAGAGTAAGTGTGTGTGTACGTGTGTAAGTGTGTGTAAATGTGTAAGTGTAAGTGTGTTAATGTAAGTGTGTGTACGTGTGTAAGTGTAAGTGAGTGTGTAAGTGTAAGTGTGTATGCCAGTGTGTAAGTGTAATTGTAAGTGCGTATGTAAGTGTAAGTGTGTGAGTAAGAGTGTAAGTGTAAGTGTATATAATTGTCAGTGTAAGTGTATGTGTAAGTGTAAATCTAAGTGTGTAAGTGTAAGTGTAAGTGTAAGTGTGTAAGTGTAAGTGTGTGTGTAAGTGTGTGTAAGTGTGTGTGTAAGTGTAAGTTGTGTGTGTGTGTTTTAAAGTAAGTGTGTGTGTAAGTGTAAGTGTGTGTGTGGAAGTGTAAGTGGTGTGTTGTAAGTGTAAGTGTGTGTGTAAGTGTGTGTGTAGGTGTGTGTGCAACCGTAAATGTAAGTGTGTGTAAGTGTAAGTCTAAATGTGTAAGTGTAAGTGTGTGTAAGTCTGTGTAAGTGTAAGTGTATGTGTCTGTGTATGTGCGTAAGTGTAAGATTGCGTGTGTAAGTGTAAGTGTGTGTAAATGAAAATGTGTGTATGTAAGTGTAAGCGTGTGTAAGTGTAAGTGTTAGTGTAAGTGTGTAAGTGTAAGTGTTTGTAAGTGTAAGTGTGTGTGTAAGTGTAAGTGTGTGTAAGTATAAGTTTAAGTGCGTAAGTGTAAATGTGTAAGTGTAAGTTTGTGTAAGTGTGTAAGTGTAAGTGTGTAAGTGTAAGTGTATAAGTGTAAGTGTATAAGTGTAAATATATAAGTGTGTAAGCGTGTAAGTGTGTGTCTGTGTTTAAGTGTAAGTGTGTGTAAGCGTATGTTCGTGTAAATGTATGTGTAAGTATGTGTAAGTGTAATTGTGTGTGTAAGTGTAAGTCTGTGTCTGTAAGTGTAAGTGTGTAAGTGTAAGTGTGTGTGGTTAAGTTTAAATGTGTATGTAAGTGTAAGTGTGTGTGTGTAAGTGTAAGTGTAAGGGCGTATGTGTGTAAGTGTAAGTGTGTGTGTAGATGTATGTGTAAGTGTAAGTGTGTGTAAGTGTAGATCTAAGTGTGTAAATGTAAGTGTGAGTGTTACTGTAAATGTAAGTGTGTACTTGTACGTGTAAAAGTCTGTGTGAGTGTGCGTATATAAGTGTGTGTCAGTGTAAGTGTCTGTGTAGGTGTAAGTGAAAGTGTTTCTAAGTCTAAAGGTGTGTGTGTCACAGTGTACGGTGGAGTGGTCAGATGATGTGTGTGAGTGTACGTGTGGTGAAAGTGTTAGTGTGATGTACAGTGTGTCTAACGTAGAACTATGTGTCTGACGAGTAATTTGTGTACGACATCCCTTTAGAGCGTAACTTTAAAGTGTACTTGTACGTTTGTGAAAAAGTGTAATTAGTCATA
Source organism: Conus canariensis (assembly GCA_033310375.1). Taxonomy (NCBI): domain Eukaryota; kingdom Metazoa; phylum Mollusca; class Gastropoda; order Neogastropoda; family Conidae; genus Conus; species Conus canariensis. Next base: position 3,207 of record JAMYXO010002421.1, on the reverse strand, counting down.
GTGTAAGAGTCAGTGTCACCTAGTCCTTATAGACACTTGTGTTTTAGAGAGACCGTGTACTTTTGAGATCAGTGACTACCGAGTCCTATAACGATACATACCGTTTTATACGTGTCCTAGTAATATACAAAAATAAACAACCTAATAATAATAATCTCTTCTCAACACCCCAACCCTCCCCCATTAACCAACCACAACCACAACCAAACCCTACCCCCCCAAACCCTACCCCTAACACACCCATCAGATCAAACCAACTAAAAACACAACCCCATAAACAAACCCCACAAACACCCCAACAACAACCCCATACCCATAACCTCACAAACCCGAAACCAACCCACTACCCCCCACCCATCCCTACAACGCCACCTAACACCCCCCTTACCAACCCTTCAAATCACACACCACACCTCCACTAACACAACGCAACTATACCATTACCACACCCCATATAATCGCCCCAAACCCTTACATACACAGACCTTAACCTAACATCCTAACCCACCGCACTTCCCACCCCGCCAAATAACACTAACACGAACACACAACCCAATCCTACCCCAACCCAACCAATTCCCCCCTACGCTATCCCTTACCACAAAACCATTAACCCACCAACCCCACACATACACAACCCCCTAAGCATCACAACATAACCCCCCCACTTACACTATCAACCACCAAACCCCAACCCCACCCACACTTCCATTCACCCTTCCAAACAGCCCCATCCACATCCTACCCACCACCATTCCATACACATAAACCCCCACAATCCGACGCTACGTTTTAACACTATACACTTCACCCAATCCCCCCCAACCTATCCCCCACTTCTCTATATACCACATCTACCCAACCCCTAAACCCAACCCAACCCACAAACCAACCAACACCCCCAACCAACCCCCAACCCAACTCAACCAAAAATAACCCCCCAACCCAACCCCAACCCAAAACCACCCAAACCTACCAAAACCCTCCCCAAACCACCCCCGCAACATTCCATCAACCAAAACATAACCCCCACAACAATCCCGCCACAAACCATCGCCCAAACCTCCAACCCAACCCCTACCCATCCTACCCCCAACAAACCCAATCTAAACCATCCCCAACAAACCTTAAGCCCCCAACCCCCCTAACCCCCAAACAACCTCCCATCCAACCCAACACCCCAAACAACCCCCAAACAAAACCCAACCCCACAACCACCCCCCCAACCCAACCCCCCCAACCAAACCCAACCCCTACCCAAACCTAACCCAACTCTAACCCAACCCACCATACATACCTCAAACCCAACCCCTACCACTCATAATCACCCATCTATACACTTCCAACATCAACCATACAACACATTTCATTACCCAACCCATCCCCTACAACAAGACCCTCACACAAACATAACACTTCACATACACATATACACCACATCACATACTAAACCCTTACCCTCAAACACCAACTATCATTCCCATACCATAATACCAAAATCCTACCTAAACACTACCCATCCACCAATACCCAACCACCTAACCTTCCCCACCCAAAAACCATTACACCTACAACTAGCACATAACATATAAGAACACAAGGCATGACTACCCACACCTTCCACTCCTCACACAAAACCCCCCAATTCACTTCCACCCCAATCAACCCCAAAACCCCAACCACCTAAACCCCCAACATCCCCATAAACCCCACCCTCAACCACCATATCCACACCCCTACCCAACCCATACACAAAACATAACCAACCATTCACCACATACACATTCCCACACACTTACACTTACACACTTACACCCATAGCCCACCAACACAATCCACACATCACCCTAACACACCACACACCCAACACAACCCCCCAACCACTACGCCAATACACACCCTACCTTCCAGTCCCCCTTAACAAACCACCTTCATTTCCCCCACTTAACCCATACACCACAACACCATTCCCACGTACCCCACACCCTTACAACCACCAACCTTACACACGAACCTTCCCTTACAAATATATATATATCAACGTACCGTCCACTTACCCAAAAACTACATACCTTACACACATTTCACTTAAAAAAACACATTACATTTAACTTAACACATAAACACTATGCTTCCCACAGTTAGAAACACACTGCCAATGACACTTACACACACACTTACATTAGCACCCTTACACTTACACCACATACCCTACAAACTTCATTCCACACATTACACCCACTTAACCTTACACACACAATTTACAGTTTACACATACAAGAAATTCCACTTTACACACTTTAACCACTTACTTACACATTAACAGTGTAACCTTACACTTACACAAACTTTCACTTAACACACGTAACATTCCCCCTTACCATTTCCGAATAAACTACCCTTACAATACCTTGCCGCCTTCCATACACTTACAAACCTTACCTTACCTACATAATCTAGACAATTAACACAATTTTACATTCTGACACTTACACTTACCACACCCTCGATTACCCCACACACACTTACACTACATACCTTAGGTTGGACAACACACTTACACTTCCACAGACACTTTACCATACTAACACAGACATCACTCTGATATTACCACAGGACTTTACACATCATTAACACGCTAAATAACCGTACACCCACACTAACATCTTTACAATAGCTCTACACTTACAACACTTATACCCCTTAACATCACACATAAATCTACACACAACATTACACTGACACACACTGCCTCGCCGTACACACACATCATACACTTAAACACATACTTAACATCCCCCACTTACCCTACCCCAACACACACCCGCCAGACTTACGCTTCCACAACCTTACCCTTACCTACTTACACATCAACTAACACGAAATGCTTACACACTTACCATAAACCGCACCCATACCATTATCCCACTTACACATTTAAGCATGACACTTACAGCTTACCTACACTTAACCATTTTCAATTTACACTAAATTAAACGAATACCTAACGCATTACACGACAATACACTTCAATACCCGATTACAAACACCTTCAATACCACCCAATATTAACTTACACACATAATTTAGGTAACAACCACTACCCACACACTTAACCCCACATTATCATCACAACCCCGCATACTTACACACACTTACACTTACACACACACTAACTTTAAAACCACACTTAAAAACTTGTAAAAC
>JAMYXO010002420.1:17500-23923 GCA_033310375.1 Conus canariensis | reverse complement strand
GGGGGGTTTTTTTTTTGGGGCCGTGCCTTTTTTTCTGTCCCTTTCTTTTTTTTCCCCCCCTTTCCTTCCCCCCCCCCCCCCCCCCTTTTTTTTTGCTTTCCCCTTTTTTTAACAGGCCCCCTTTTTCCCCCTCGGTTTTTAAAAAGCCCAAAAATTTTTCCGTTTTTTTTTTTTTTTCCCCCTTCTCCCCCCCTTTCCCCCTTTCTCCTGTTTTTGGTGGGTTTTGGGTTGTTTTTTGGGTGGGGGGTTTTGGGGGGTTTTTTGTCGCCTGCCTTTTTTTTTTTTTCCCCTTTTATTTTTAACCCCCTTTCCCTGGGGTCCCCGGGGTTTTCCCCCACTCTTTTCCCCCCCTAAACCCTTTCCCCCCCCTTTTTCCTTTTGGGGGCCCCCCCCCCCCCCGCCCCCCCCCCAACCCAGCCCCCCCCTTCTTCCACCTTCCCAAAAATTAAACCCCCACCAAAACCCCCTTTTTGGAAGGGGGGAAGGGGGAAAGGAAAAGGAAGAGAAAAGGGGGAGAAGGAAGAACAGTTTTTTTTACCCGGGTTGAAAAAACAAAAAAAGTTTTTTTCCCCCCCGTTTTTTGGGGTTGTGTTTAAAAGGGGAAAAAAAGGGGAAGAAAAAAAAAAAGGAAGGGAAGAGGAAGAAAAAAAAACCCACTTTTATGCACCTCTCGTCCATGCGGGGTTAAACTTTTAAACGGGGCGAAGGAAGATTTTTGTCGGGGCCTTTTGGTTTTTTGGGGTGTTTGGGCCCTTTTTACAAAAAGGGGGGAAAGGGGCCGGAAGGGGGGTTTTGGGGGAATTTTGGGTTTTGGGGTTTTGGGTTTTCCCCTTTTTTGCTTCAGGCCCCCGGGGGGGGTTTTTTAAAGGGCAAAAAATTTTTTGGGGGTTTTTTTGGTTTTTGGGGGGGGGGGGGTTTTTTTTTCCCCTTTTTCCTTTTCCCTCAAAATTTTTTTTTTTTAAAAAACCCCACGCCCCCCCCCCCCCCCCAACCCCCCCCCTTTCTCTCCCTTTTTTTTTACCCCCCCCCTATTTCCTCTTTAGCCTCCCCCTTTTTTTTTTTCCCCCCCCCCGGGTTAGTGTTCTCCCCCCTTTTTTTTTAAACACAAAGAAAAAATTTTTTTTAAAAAAAAAAACGGCTTGGCGTGGGAAATTTGAAAAATTCAGCATTAAATAATTTTTTTTCTAAAAACTTTTTTTTAAAAAAAAAAAAAATTTTAACGGGAAAATTTAATTGTTTAGCTTTTCCGTTTTACTTTTTTTTTAACAAAAAGGGAGGGGGCCAAAAAGATTCTTTCCTTTCCCTTTTTTTTCCCCTTTTTTTCCTCTCATTTTTTTCCCCCCCTCCCTTCGCCCTCCCCCCCCCCTTTTTTTTGGGTATCAAACACAAAAATTGGGGTTTTCCTGTGAAAGGGAAAACAAAAGGTTTTTTTAAAAAGGTTACAGGGCTAAAAAAAAGAAAAAACTTACGAAATTTCTTTGGCAATTGAAAATTTTTAAATTTTGTTTTTTTAAATTCTAAATCTTTAAATTTAAATTTTTTGCCCCTTCTTTTTCAAAAATGTTAAAAAAAAAGGGAAAATTTGGGGGGACGGGGGCCCAAAAACAAAAACCCCCCCCTTTTTAAAAACAAATTTTGGCCCTTTTTTTTTAAAAAAGAAAAAATTTTTTTTCCCAAAAAAAAAAAAGGGAAAAGGGAAATGAAAAAATTTTTTTTGCAAAATGATTTTAAAAATTTCTTAAAATTGGAACATAAAGAACCAAACAAAGGGGGGCGCCCCACCGTGGGTCTTTTGTTTTGGGGGGTTTTTTTTGGTGGGGGGGGTTGGGGGGGTTTTTTTTTTTTGGGGGGTTTTTGGGTTTTTGGGGGCCCCTTGCCCTCGGTGCTTTTTCCCCGGGGGGGGTTTTTTTTTGGGGTTTGGTTTTAAAAAAAAAAAACCCAGACCCCCCAAAGAATAAACACATTTAAAACACCCCGAAAAAAAATTTTTAAAAAAAAAAATTTTTTTTGAAAAGTTACACGAAAAAAAGTTGGTTTAAGTTTTTTTAAAAAATGGGGTTTAATAAACAAAAAACCTAAAAAAACCTTTGGTTAAAAAAAACCCCCCCCCAAAAAACCTTTAAAAAAACCCCCCCCCAAAAACCCCCCCCACCCCCCCCCTTTTTTTCCCCCCCCCAATCCCCCCTTTTTTGGGGAAGAAGGGGCCCAAAAAAAGGGGGGGGGGGGGGCCCCAGTTTTTTTTTTAAAAAAGTGGATAAAATTTAAAATAAATTTTTTTTTAAAAAAAGAAAAAAAAGTTAATTTTAAAAAATTTTTTAACCCAACCATAAAGTTTTTTGGGGTTTTAACCAAAAAAAAAAATTTTTTTTCACTTTTTTTTAAAAAAATTTCCCCCCCGGGGGTTTTTTTCCCCCCGGGGCCAAACCCCTTTTTTAAAAATTTCCTTTCCCCTTTTTTTTGGGGGAAAAAAAAAAAAAAAATTTTTTTAAAAAAAATCGTTTTAAAGAGCTCTTTGGGGTAAAAAATGTTCGTTTTTTTTTTTGGGTTTAAAAAAAGGGGGAAAATGGGGGAAGGAAAAAATTTTCCATTATTTTTTTTACTCATTTTTATAAAATTTTTTCAAAAACTTCCCCCCCCCCCACCAATAAAAATTTTTAATATCTTTAAAATTCCCTTTTTCCCCACCCCCAAACAAAAAACCCCAAAAACCCACACACAACACACAAAAAACATTAAATAATAAATTTTTTCCCCCCTTTTTTTTTTATAAAAATATCTTTAAAAATCATCAAACCAAAACCCCCCCCTTCCATATCTAAACCTTTTTTTTTCTTTTTTCTAAAATCAAATATCATAAAAAAAAACCCCCAAATCAAAAAATTTTTTTTTTTTTTTTTTTCCCTACTTTTCACTTTTTATCATATTAAAATTATTTTTAAAAATTTTCTTAATTTTTTTTTTTTTTTTTTATCACCATCCCAATTTATTTAAAAAAATTTTCTTTTTTTTTTTAAAAAATCCCCCCCCAATCATTTTTTCCCCCCAAAAATTTTTATTCTATTTCTTTTTTTTTTTTAACCCCCAAAAATTTTATTTTCAACTACAAATAAATTTTCCCCAAAATATTCCCCCCCCAAAAATCCCCCCCTTTTCCCCTTCTTCCCCCCCCAAATAATTTCCACAATCAAATAAAACCCAAATCATATATTACATCACTTTCCCCTCCTTTTTTTTTTTTTTTCCCCCCCCTTTTACAAAAAACTTTAAATTTTTTCCCCTTCCCCCCCCTTTTCTCCCCCCCCTTCAGAAGATTAGTGTCATAAGAAAAATGCACAGCGCCATGATCTGAAGGTAGGATGCGGAAAGAGGGAAAGGGGGGGTGGGGGGGGGTCTGCACTGCTCGTAAACTTGTTCACTATTTGGATCAATGAGTAGGGCCCAGGCACTGATGTTTGGAAATAAACTCTTAAAGTCATTGAAGTTTTTTTTTTTTTTTTTTTTTTTTAAAATGCACGCACTCTGCCGCGCCGGACAGCATTTTTATGGCTTGCCAAAGACATAAACCCAAAATAAGAGTCTATATAAGCGTCATGAAAAAAAAAATTACTTCCACCACATCATGATTGTAGCGAAAGTCACATATGTTTTTATGTTCTTAGTGTATACATCAAGAGTTTCTTTGTAATTAGCAGCTACACCTCAGATCATGTATATTGCAGTTTCTGGAAGCAGTTATGTCTGATATGTGATGTTATATTTGATTGAACAGAAAAGGATGATTGTTGCCACAATAGACAGAAAAAAAAATCCCTCCATTTATCACTTCTGTGACACATCAGGAAATGGATGATGTTGCCACAGATGGACGAATAAATAAAAAATTCTCAAATCATAATTCAGTTGAAAACAATCACATTCCCCCTCTCCCTTTTGGTTTTGTTTTTTGTTCAAACCCTTTCCTTCTCTCCACCCTCAAACATTCAAATGTAGGCATGTACCTATCCACCAACGAAGTATCGCGTTATTACATCCTCCCTCCCCCCCCCCCCCCCCCAACACACATGCTGACCAGACCTCCTACTATGGACCTTATATGTAAGTTACAGCTGTCTTCCTTTCCCCTCTCACTACACACTCCGTTTGCCACAACAACCTATTGTTTACTAAAATACTTGTCCACTCCCTTTCTACATCTGGTTTTTTTTTTCCATTTCATTTCATACTATTTCCTCTACAACAGTCTCTCTTCCTTCGTTCCTGTGCATGTGTGTGTGCAGGTGAAGATGTACCTATGCGGGCGAGAACACACGCGCGCGCGCACGCACGCACACACTTTCCTTCTCCCCCCCCTCTCTCTCTCTCTCTCTCTCTCTTCAATGGGAATGCTAGCCCTGTTCTCACCGATTATTTCATTTCCAGCCACTATTTTCATTACTGATATGACTACACTTATCACCGATACTATCATTATGATAATCCAATTGTACTGTTCGCTTTCTATTCATTGACCATTTCTATTCCTTTCCACCAACTACTGTTATTACAAAGATTGCTTCTTATATTATATTATAATCAATTATAATCATTACAGTGATCATCATCATCATTATCATTACTGATTATTATCATATCATTCTTATCTTTACTGTCATCTTCATCATCATCATTGCTGATGTCATTGTTGTTACTATTACTATTGTGAAGGGAGCGAAACCTCTCACAAAGGGCCTTAAGCACTTTAGAGGAAAAGAATGCCGCGCGGAGTGGAGAGCTAGGTAATGGGTCGCTTAGTAGTACCCCTCGCCTGGCTTTTAACTTCATGTTCAGTGTCTTTTGCATGGACATAGATATAGGACTGGCTTTTAACTTCATGTTCAGTGTCCTTTGCATGGACATAGAGATATAGGACTGGCTTTAACTTCATGTTTAGTGTCCTTTGCACGGACATAGATATAGGACTGGCTTTTCACGTCATGTTTAGTGTTCTTTGCACGGACATACATATATAGGACTGGCTTTAACTTCATGTTTAGTGTTCTTTGCACGGACATACATATATAGGACTGGCTTTAACTTCATGTTTAGTGTTCTTTGCATGGACATAGAGATATAGGACTGGCTTTAACTTCATTCCTGTCCTTGGCATGGACATAGAGATATAGGACTGGCTTTAACTTCATCATTCCTGTCCTTTGCATGGACATACAGATATAGGACTGGCTTTAACTTCATCATTCCTGTCCTTTGCATGGACATACAGATATAGCACTGGCTTTAACTTCATCATTCCTGTCCTTTGCATGGACATACAGATATAGGACTGGCTTTAACTTCATCATTCCTGTCCTTTGCATGGACATACAGATATAGGACTGGCTTTAACTTCATCATTCCTGTCCTTTGCATGGACATACAGATATAGGACTGGCTTTAACTTCATCATTCCTGTCCTTTGCATGGACATACAGATATAGCACTGGCTTTTATAACTTCATCATTCCTGTCCTTTGCATGGACATACAGATATAGCATTGGCTTTAACTTCATCATTCCTGTCCTTTACATGGACATACAGATAGAGGACTGGCTTTTATAACTTCATGATTCGTGTGTCGAAGACAAAGAAGTGGGAGAACTGCGAGTCCACTTTTCTCGTGCTCTTTTGTTTGTTAGGAGAATGTATGAGCAGGGAGAAGTACACTACGGCCAGCCTGAGTTTAGTCCAGTTGACTACTGGAGAAGCGCCTGAAGAGAGACGGGCCACAGTGCAGTAGAGAAGATTATTAGTGCCCAATCTCTCCATCAGGATCTTCTGACCGACGGCCACTGAACTGAAATACAATGGAACAGCTTTCCCCTCGCAGCTTGGAGCAGTGTCCATATCTTCTGCAGCCACACTGCTTTGAGCTGTACCATGTAGCATCTCTTGTTCAGGAATACGAAAGGAAAGTTTGCGGCAAATTGAAACAGGGGAGAGAATACGGTGGCAGGTGATCGCATGTGGGAGAAAGGGGCAGAAGAGAGATGGGGGTGGGGGGGGGCGGCTAAGGCAAGGTGGGGAGGACAGCATGAAGGACTTACTGCTCAACAGAGACCAATTTCCCTCATCTGTCTAGCTGCTGGACTTCGACAAGAAGGTATGGTGTGTTGGTAAGTGCTTGCCTTTCTGCGCTTCTTTCCGTCAAAATATTAAAGGTGACTTTTTTTTTTTTCAAAATGCGCAACGTTTATAACTCTTATTACCGTTTGCATTTTCTTGAAATGTAAAGCGCTGTTGAGCATTTTTATGGAATATGCACCATACAAATGCACATTTTATTATTTATTATTATTATTATTATTATTATTATTATTATTATCATCATCATGATTATTATTTAAATCTTCTAGCATAGAATGTAAATATTCCCTTAAATTGTCTAA
>JAMYXO010002420.1:5000-12500 GCA_033310375.1 Conus canariensis | reverse complement strand
TAATGTATATCAAAGATTTTAACTATTTTTACAGCTTATTAGTGTCTCCTGAGTGCCTGTGTACCTTGTACAATGTAGATGACTGGGAGGGGGGGGGGGATCAGTTCCAACTTGGGGGTGGGGGTGGGGGTAAGTTCCAGCTAGTCCTGGAATTACCCCGGGGGTAAAAGCAGGCTAGCTCAGACTTACCCCGGGGTAAGTTCCAGATGGGGGGTAAGAATGGACTGTTACACCAGCTCAGTGTGCCTCTGTCCGTACTATCCCTGGCCACAATGAGAAACAAAACGACAGAGAGAGAGAGAGAGAGAGAGAGAGGAGAGAGAGAGAGACGGCATACGGGTAAGTACGGTAAACAGCATCTTTCTGTGCGTGGGAATTTTGCTGAAAGCGCGCACCAACTGTAACTGGCTCTGTGACAACACGTGCCATATGCGCACTAACTGTAACTGGTTCTGTGACAGACAACACATGCCATGTGCGCACTAACTGTAACTGACTCTGTGAGGGACAACACGTGCCATGTGCGCACTAGCTGTAACTGACTCTGTGACAACACGTGCCATGTGCGCACTAACTGTAACTAGCTCTGTGAAGGACAACACGTGCCATGTGCGCACTAACTGTAACTGGCTCTATGACGGACAACACGTGCCATGTGCGCACTAACTGTAACTGACTCTGTGAGGGACAACACGTGCCATGTGTGCACATGACTGTAACTGGCTCTGTGAAGGACAACACGTGCCATGTGCGCACTAACTGTAACTGGCTCTGTGAAGGACAACACGTGCCATGTGCGCACTAACTGTAACTGGCTCTATGACGGACAACAGGTGCCATGTGCGCACTAACTGTAACTGACTGTGTGAGGGACAACACATGCCATGTGCGCACTGACTGTAACTGGCTCTGTGAGGGACAACACGTGCCATGTTCGCACTAACTGTAACTGGCTCAATGACGGACAACACGTGCCATGTGCGCACTAACTGTAACTGGCTCTATGAAGGACAACACGTGCCATGTGCGCACTAACTGTAACTGGCTCTATGACGGACAACACGTGCCATGTGCGCACTAAATGTAACTAGCTCTGTGAGGGACAATACGTGCCATGTGCGCACTAACTGTAACTGGCTCTGTGAGGGACAACATGTGCCATGTGCGCACTAACTGTAACTGACTCTGTGACAACACATGCCATGTGCGCACTAACTGTAACTGGCTCTGTGACAACACGTGCCATGTGCGCACTAACTGTAACTGGCTCTGTGACAACACGTGCCATGTGTGCACTAACTGTAACTGACTCTGTGAGGGACAACACGTGCCATGTGTGCACTAACTGTAACTGACTCTGTGAGGGACAACACGTGCCATGTGTGCACTAACTGTAACTGGCTCTGGGGGACAGGTGCCATGTGCGCACTAACTGTCACTGACTCTGTGAGGGACAACACGTGCCATTTGTGCACTAACTGTAACTGGCTCTGTGAGGGACAACACGTGCCATTTGTGCACTAACTGTAACTGACTCTGTGACAACACGTGCCATTTGTGCACTAACTGTAACTGACTCTGTGAGAGACAACACGTGCCATTTGTGCACTAACTGTAACTGGCTCTGTGACAACACGTGCCATGTGTGCACTAACTGTAACTGACTCTGTGAGAGACAACACGTGCCATGTGCGCACTAACTGTAACTGACTCTGTGAGGGACAACACGTGCCATGTGCGCACTAACTGTAACTGGCTCTGTGACAACACGTGCCATTTGTGCACTAACTGTAACTGACTCTGTGAGAGACAACACGTGCCATTTGTGCACTAACTGTAACTGACTCTGTGACAACACGTGCCATTTGTGCACTAACTGTAACTGGCTCTGTGACAACACGTGCCATTTGTGCACTAACTGTAACTGACTCTGTGAGAGACAACACGTGCCATTTGTGCACTAACTGTAACTGGCTCTGTGACAGCACGTGCCATTTGTGCACTAACTGTAACTGACTCTGTGACAACACGTGCCATTTGTGCACTAACTGTAACTGACTCTGTGACAACATGTGCCATTTGTGCACTAACTGTAACTGACTCTGTGAGAGACAACACGTGCCATGTGTGCACTAACTGTAACTGACTCTGTGACAACACGTGCCATGTGTGCACTAACTGTAACTGACTCTGTGAGAGACAACACGTGCCATTTGTGCACTAACTGTAACTGACTCTGTGAGGGACTACATGTGCCATGTGTGCACTAACTGTAGCTGACTCTGTGAGGGACTACATGTGCCATGTGTGCACTAACTGTAACTGACTCTGTGAGGGACTACATGTGCCATGTGTGCACTAACTGTAACTGACTCTGTGAGAGACAACACGTGCCATGTGCGCACTGACTGTAACTGACTCTGTGAGGGACAACACGTGCCATGTGCGCACTAACTGTAACTGGCTCTGTGACAACACGTGCCATGTGTGCACTAAGTGTAACTGACTCTGTGAGAGACAACACGTGCCATGTGCGCACTAACTGTAACTGACTCTGTGAGAGACAACACGTGCCATGTGTGCACTAACTGTAGCTGACTCTGTGAGAGACAACACGTGCCATGTGTGCACTAACTGTAACTGACTCTGTGAGGGACAACACGTGCCATGTGTGCACTAACTGTAGCTGGCTCTGTGACAACACGTGCCATGTGTGCACTAACTGTAACTGACTCTGTGAGAGACAACACGTGCCATGTGTGCACTAACTGTAACTGACTCTGTGAGAGACAACACGTGCCATGTGTGCACTAACTGTAACTGACTCTGTGAGAGACAACACGTGCCATGTGTGCACTAACTGTAACTGGCTCTGTGACAACACGTGCCATGTGTGCACTAACTGTAACTGACTCTGTGAGAGACAACACGTGCCATGTGCGCACTAACTGTAACTGGCTCTGTGACAACACGTGCCATGTGTGCACTAACTGTAACTGACTCTGTGAGAAACAACACGTGCCATGTGCGCACTAACTGTAACTGACTCTGTGAAAACACGTGCCATGTGTGCACTAACTGTAACTGACTCTGTGAGAGACAACACGTGCCATGTGTGCACTAACTGTAACTGACTCTGTGAGAGACAACACGTGCCATGTGCGCACTAACTGTAACTGACTCTGTGAGGGACAACACGTGCCATGTGTGCACTAAGTGTAACTGGCTCTGTGAGGGACAACACGTGCCATGTGTGCACTAACTGTAACTGACTCTGTGAGGGACAACACGTGCCATGTGCGCACTAAGTGTAACTGGCTCTGTGAGGGACAACACGTGCCATGTGTGCACTAAGTGTAACTGACTCTGTGAGGACAACACGTGCCATGTGTGCACTAAGTGTAACTGACTCTGTGAGGGACAACACGTGCCATGTGTGCACTAAGTGTAACTGACTCTGTGAGAGACAACACGTGCCATGTGCGCACTAACTGTAGCTGGCGCTGTGACGGACAACACGAGGGGCGAGGCTGTGGGAAAGAAGGAGCAGGCTACATCCGCAAGGGAACGTGCACTGCCATTAGCTGACGGTCCGTTGTTAGGGTAAGGGGTCCACAGGCGTCGTTTCTCCGAGGGTTCCAGCCCAGGGCAAGAGCTTTCAGCGAGGCTTTTTACAGCATGATGAACCTGTCATTGGACATAGACTATTTCACTGAAGGCAACAGTGCCACCTGTCGCACCATCCCATGATGAACCCGTCATTGGACATAGACCATTTCATTGAAGGAAACAGTGCCACCTGTCGCACCACCCCATGATGAACCCGTCATAGGACATAGACTACATCTCCACACAAGTGGAAGCTTATTCTCCCAAATGACTAGTGTTTTCTGACAGCCAGAATCCCTTCATTCAAGATACGGGATTCTGGCAGTCACTGTGTGCGAAAAGTGCCGCTCATACAAACAGGGCAGAACATAGCATGTAGAGTAAATGGGTTTTAGGGGGAAAGCTACCTCTATTTTTGAAGATACTGGGTTTTGTTGTTATCAGTGTGTGTGTGTGTGTGTGTGTGTGTGTGTGTGTGTGTGTGTGTGTGTGTGTGTGTGTTGCGCGCGCGCGCGCGCGCGTGTGTGTGTTAGTGGTTGTGTGTGCACGCACGCGTCTGTCCTGGGTTTTTTTTTCTCCATATTTGTGCATCTGTGCGCGCGCGCGTGTGTGTGTGTGTGTGTGTGTGTGTGCGTGTGTGTGTGTGCGCATGTGCGCGCGCGTGCTTGCGTCTAGACTTGTGCGCGCGCGCGCGCGCGCGCGCGTGTGTGTGTGTGTGTGTGTGTGTGTGTGTGTGTTTGCGCAGACGAGTCTCTCTCTCTCTCTCTCTCTGTCTCTCTCTCTTCTCTCTCTCTCTCTCTCTCTCTCTCTCTCTCTCTCTCTCTCTCTCTCTCTCAATATGTGCATATGTGCGTGTTTGTGTGTATGTGCGCTCAGACGTGTGTATGTATGGGTGTGTGTGTGTTTGTATGCACTTGCATGTATCTGTGTGTGTATTTGTGTGTGTGTGTGTGTGTGTGTGTGTGTGTGTGTGTGTGTGTGTGTGTGTGTGTGTGTGTTTGGTGGTTGTCTGATGTACCCCATCACCTAATTCCTGTCATTGCTGTGTGGTGGTTGTCTGATGTACCCCATCACCTAATTCCTGTCATTGCTGTGTGGTGGTTGTCTGATGTACCCCATCACCTAATTCCTGTCATTGCTGCGTGGTGGTTGTCTGATGTACCCCATCACCTAATTCCTGTCATTGCTGTGTGGTGGTTGTCTGATGTACCCCATCACCTAATTCCTGTCATTGCTGTGTGGTGGTTGTCTGATGTACCCCATCACCTAGTTCCTGTCATTGCTGCTGTTTGGTGGTTGCCTGATGTACCCCATCACCAAATTCCCGTCATTGCTGTGTGGTGGTTGTCTGATGTACCCCATCACCTAATTCGTGTCATTGCTGTGTGGTGGTTGTCTGATGTACCCCATCACCTAATTCCTGTCATTGCTGCTGTGTGGTAGTTGTCCTGTTGTGCTTCCTGTCTGTGTCTGTCTTTCTTTCTTCCTTTTTGGATTCATGTCACTAAGGGGTACCGGAACTTAGGACGCACTATTTCTTTGAGTTACTGTGTAATGTGTGTGCATCTGTGTATATATGAGTGTGTGTATTTGTATGTATGTATGTGTGCGTGCGTGCATGCGTGCGTGCGTGCGTGCGTGCGTGAAGAATGTAATATTTCTGCAGTGCATTCGACGAACAACAAGTAGCAGCATGCAGTATTTCATGTGTTATGGAGGCTAAGGTAAACACAAACACACACACACAACATACACACACACACACACACACACACACACACACACACACAACAGAAGTGGGGACGCCAAAACAACGAGACTCCCAAAGAAAAACCCAGTACCAACAATAACTATGAAGAAAAGCTATGTCTGCGAAAAGAAGTTTTTGGAGCGGGCTGCACAAGCTAACGGCTCCCAGACTGTCAGCGACGGAGAAAGTCAGACTGAAGATCCACCCTGTGACACAGTAAGTGAGATCAGACAGTTAAAAGACATGATTCAGAACTTATGCGATAAAGTTGCTTCACTGGAAAAAAACTGTAAATGAACAAAAGCATGTCATCGCTAATCTCGGAAAAAAGTCCAGTAAGTAGGCCTACAGACCTGAACGGGGGACAAAACGCCAGCTCCACGAACTATCGTAGGCCTACTTACGCTGATGCAACAAGCTCAGTTCCACCACCCCCCCAGTCCAAAATCGCCAACAACAACAGATTCGGGGCTGGTGGAACTGAAACACAGCAAAAAAGAAGCAAACGAAACAAAAGAAAATAAAAAAAAACAGCTGTTAAGAACGTAACTAGTAATGACGTCAAAGTAGTTCAACGTCAAAACAAAGACAAGAGAGCGGAAGTAACACAGGACGTTCCTCTGGTCGTGCTTCTGCACGACTCAGTGTTGAAAGGAATAGATGGAGAGAGACTGGGTTTGTCTTATGGTTTTCCTGTGGTCGTGCTTCTGCACGACTCAGTGTTGAAAGGAATAGAAAGGAATAGATGGAGAGAGACTGGGTTTGTCTTATGGTTTTCCTGTGGTCGTGCTTCTGCACGACTCAGTGTTGAATGGAATAGATGGAGAGAGACTGGGTTTGTCTTATGGTTTTCCTGTGGTCGTGCTTCTGCACGACTCAGTGTTGAACGGAATAGATGGAGAGAGACTGGGATTGTCTTATGGTTTTGAAACGATATCAAAGAAAACTTACAATGTCAAAGACCTGGAACCGACAATGAATGCAACTCTAACCACCCTGCAAAGACCAGTGGATGCTACTGTTGTTCACTGTGGAATTAATTACATCAAAAATAAAGATCCAGCCGTCTGCAGTGCAGACTTTGCCAAAACCGTAAAAGGTATTGCCACCCGAAACCCAGAAGTGGAAATCATCATTAGCAAATCGCCCTGGTCAGGAATTCAGAGCTGGAAATAAAACGAGACCTGTTTAACGCTCTGACGACCTCTGAGCTCTTTGGTGTTTCCAGAGTGTCTTTCATCAACCATGGCGATCTCCATCCCAACGCCAGGACGCTGAGAGACGACATCCATCCGACCCGAAGAGGAGCCAGTACGCTTGCCGGCAACCTGGGAAGACACCTCCGACGGCTGCTCCGGAAGACACCGAGGAAGACAGCAAGACGTATCGTGCTGCATCCACCCCGGCTTTTTTCATCCTACCCAAGGCATAGTGATCTACCTTTTCCGCAAGACAGAGGCACATGGTGGAACTATTACGATGTCCTTAGAAACTGGCGCTAGGTCAAGATCTGGCTGGACAGAACATTGTACAAGGACGTAGATTTGTTCTAATTTCAGCTCAGGTACAATCTTGTCTGACTGATTTCATTTTGAACTGTTGGAAATCATCGTTATCTTGAATAGTATCTCTCTCTCTCTCTCTCTCTCTCTCTCTCTCTCTCTCTCTCTCGCTCTCTCTCTCTCTCTCTGTCATGTTATAAGGCTTCAGGGCCTACTTTAATCAACAGACATTCAAACGTATTCATATTCCTTTCATCCTTCCCATCTTTGTGTTCAATTTGGAACATTACTTCCCTTCTTAATTTTGTATACTAAGTTGAATTGATATTTCATCAGTGACATGCCTGATAAATCAATGAGAATTTTACAATGGAATGCCAGATCGGTATGTTATGTACACCACCCTCCGCTCGTTCCCAGCCCCACCCCGTCCCTACACACACACACACACACACGCACGCACGCACGCACGCACGCACGCACGCACTCATGCACGCACGCACTCATGCACGCACGCACGCACGCACGCACGCACGCACGCACACACGCACATGGACATGCGCGCGCACACACACGCTCATACAGACACAGACACAGGTGCACACACATGCACACACACACACACACACACACACATAC
>JAMYXO010002419.1:0-23930 GCA_033310375.1 Conus canariensis | reverse complement strand
GGACAGTTTCCATATGACCATAGGGTGGTCGTAACGTGAAACATGCAATCCTTCGATACACTTCAGTGATACACACCTACATGCGCTCAATTTGCACACATACAAACACTCATAAGCAAGCAAACAGACAGAGAATAATAATAATAAATAATGTAATTTACAACACCATGTCCAAACATAGTATGGACGAAAGTATTCTAACTGTAGTGCTTCTGGAAGAGAAATGTTTTACACACACACACACACAACAACAACAAAAACAAAAACAACAAAAAAACAAACGGACCGAACGAACGAACTTAATAGTCTGCTCGCTTTCTTGAAAGCGGTGGACTAACAAGACTGACAGGGGTTGTGACATTTTGTGCAAGAGTGAATTCGAAAACGGGGTATAGCTGCACAAATTGTCACAACTACGAGGTTGTGACATTTTGTGCAGTCCTTCACTGCACAAAATGGCACAAATGGCACAAAATGTCACAATTGTGACATTTTTGTGCAATGGTGACATTTTGTGCGGTAACAAACCCATCCCTCTCCAGGTTTGACCACAGCCAATGTCCTCCAACACGGAAGCTCGACCTGGTCGCGGGCACGTAACCGTTAGGTTAGGTGGTATCCCTTCCGGCCTTGTCGTCAAAAACAGTAAGAAGTTCCTCCGCCCAGTAATAATGTGCGAACATCACCCCGTCAAGTGGTTTAGCCCGCCAGCTGAAGGGGTGTACTGGGGATGTGGCGCTTGGAGCCAGCGCACGACAGATCTAGGAGGTGGATGAGGATCAGTGGTGCCCGTCCACCCTACCAGATTGTATGCAGCTGCAAGACAACAAAGGTACTGCCTCTATACAGAGCCCCCTAGAGAACTATAAAATAGGCATTCTGGCTCACCCACCTCCGCCAGCTCCAACCGGCTGAAGCCGGTTTCGCTGTTGCTCCGCCGGCTTACCCAGAATGCCTATTTTATAGTTCTCTAATAGTAAACACTTTACAAACATACATAATGTGTAGGATTATCTGTTTTTAAACACTAATTTAGAAAACTTTTGAGACTTAAGTTTTTGCTTAATCCTTCGTTTTTCTTGATCGTTTTCAATAACATCATTTTCACGCATACATTCATCAAATGCGTCTCTGTCTTTCATGTGGAATAAAACTACAGTCTTTAATTTTTTCTCTAAAGTCTTTTAAAACTGAGTTATATTTTTGACATAAAATCCACACACTTATCCCAGCATGTCTTCCACTGAAAGCCAGTTTTGATAAAGTATTTCTTTTTCTAACTATGTCTCTTTCTGCTGAACAGTCATCTATAATAAATAGTGTCTGAGTTCCTTCAAACTGTCTATAAAAGTGTTCTAAGCACTCGCTAAGTTTATTGCTAGGATCAACTAAATAGATTTCATCATCTGTCCATATAAACCTTCTGTCGTGATATGCTTTGTTCCATTTAAGTGTTGGGCAGAAAATTACTATATGATCAAAATTATAACGATAAACTGTTTGTAATAGGTTCGAGGACAAATATTGTTTTTTTTCCACAACCAGTCTGTCCACAAATCAATGAACAATGAGGGGTTTTTAATCATAAAGTTTAGCATCGGCATTGACACCAAAGTCGTCTGCTCCATAGTTTTATAACAGAATTTAATTTACACCAGTTAGTGTTGTTATCATACTATCCGTCAAAATTTTGATCAGTACAATAAAATCTTATAAGGTCTAAATGTGTCAGATTAATCCAACTCAGTTTTGTCAGATTGTTTCTATTAAGACTAACATTGATTTTGTTGCTTGTTGTTACGACCTTAAAATTTTCACCATCGTGACGAACCACAACAGTAACTTTAAGATTGTCAACGTCTAAGTTTTGCCAGCTAATAAGAATTCCTTCCATAAGGTTGTCACTGACACCCACAGCTCCATTCCTCCCCACATCTTTTAAGACAGAAATTTCAAGTATTATTGTGAACGTGTCTCCTAATAACGTGCGTGGAAAGAACTGTACTTTTGTAGTAGCTTCCTTCAAAACTGATTCTCTTCTGTGGAGGATGTACTGTTTGCTCCCAAACTTCTTCATTTCGATCTCTTTCCGACTATTGTTCTCTGGCATAAGACTTACATGTAAAGGGCCAGAGTTCAATGCTTTTCTGAAACTTTTTGACGGTCAAAAAATGTAAATGGGCTTACGAATTCAAATTTTATGTCCCATTCTAAATTTTGGTTCTAAGTGCCATTTGCTGTCAGTTTTTCGAACTATTTTATATTCATACTGACCCGCATTATTTGCTTCTACATTGCGTAGTTGTTCTAGTTTAGGAAACCTTTTGCTGTCGCTAACCCTTTGCGTTTATAATAACCATCTTTAGTGTACTCAAAACCATACAAAGTGCCTATCTCACCGTTCTGTTCAAAGTCCTCAACGTCTGCAAGGTCTTTTAATTCTAAAGTTACACACCTCTCAGGCGCTAATGTAACTCCTGATTCTTCTGGTCCACGTGACATTTTTTAAAACAACGTATTATTTTATTTCTAAAACAATGTGCAGGTTATCACATTTCACGACTTTCCCTGTTTTATCTGTGATCTTTATATTAAATGATCTGACCCTCCCACAAGCTAATTTTTTAAACTGTAAATTAGAGAATTGTATAATTTCATAATCGCAATATGCAGCTTTCCCTGATGGAAGAGCTCTTAAAACAGTTGAGGGCCTTCCATCATATAAGTTTTCATCAGTGCTCAGCTCGTCCAAATGAACATACAGTAATGAATGTAATGCAAGATCGAGCGGATTTTCCCCCTGATAAGTAGTTTTGTTTTCTTCAACTCTAAATCTATGATTGTCAGTTGCAAAACCTAACATTTTAGCTAGCTCTACATCAAAAAAGTAATGGACTACTTCTTTTTCAGGTTTGAATGTCAACATTGTTTTTAGATTTGCATTGTTAAGTTTGAGAGTAATGTTGAAGTTACTCATTGCTTCTTTTAGTGAGCAAAACCCGTAATAACCATCAGGTATGGTTAACTGGCTAACTTTGTCTCCTCCTTTATCAACTTTTAGAATCTTATTATTCTGCTTGGATTCACTTATATTAAACCACACGACTTTGTAAAAAAATTTCATGGAGTGCAACCCTTTGGGTTCCGCATTCATTATCAATAGCATACTCTAAAAACGAAGGACTGTCTTGAGTTGTTATTGTTACAAACATTTTTAAAACAATTTAAAAATGAGTGCATTCAAATATACTAATGCAAAATATTCTGTTGGGCCGCACTACAATCTTAAAAATATAACAACTGACACCCTTGACATTTCTGTGACTCAGTCTGACGCCTTTCAAGTAAAGGTTAGTACTCCATTAAACAGATATCTTAACCCCCCTATTAAAAAAGACTACATCCCGAAAGTGTGGTTCAGTCATCCGATGCAGTTTTATCAGAACCAGTTAAACTTTTGCGTGTTTTGCGCATCAACTGGGTGTGGAGTGTCGTATGCTGATCATTTAAATCATCCTGATCCTTTGGTGAGGTCAGTGTATAGATTTCATTTTATTACACCTTCAGGCGTATTTTATCTGAACTGCAAGCGCCATTACCAAATGACAAAACGTTTAATCCATTCAGCAACAGAATAGATTACAAGGCTTTTGAAAGGATCTGTAACGAATTTGATATTGACCCAAAGACAGACTTTAGACAAAAGTTGGATCTTAATCATGGTTTAGGCACCCTTTATTTTTGGGGCGTGCACAGAAAGTATAACTATGATTGGAATCCTCCTTACACATCTTTCTCTTCAGGCACAACTGTTCACCTCGGGTCCATAGAGCAAGAGCATAAAACAGCATGGACAACATTTATTTTGGATACTTCTAAGGGCCTAACTAGAGCGGGAATAGAACGAATAAACGACTCTATTCGTACTTATGTTTGGTGTTTGCTAGGTTCGCAAGCACAGGCAAGATCTAACATAACTGATCCTTCTACTGGCTTTGACGCCCAAAAACAGTATTTAGCAAATTTAGAGGACGCCATTAATTCTGCAATTGATTTGCCTTCAAGTATTAAAAGGTACCAAAATGTTTTACAATTTGCAAGATCGAAAGTAGACTTTGCTGTCGGCACTGGTTTATACATGCTACCTTCTGACCTCAGACTTCAGATAGGAACAATAATAAACTATAATAATGAAATCCTTGTGGCTGGCAATGCAGAGAAGGTCGGAAAAAACGACATAAATTCTAAGCCAGCAATAGCAATAAAAAAAGAAGCCCCCTCAAAACCCCATCCAATCCCCAAGGCCCAAAGCCCAAAGGCCATTGAAGACGCGGACTTTTGTTCGTGATGACCATGAATATGAAAAGACGGCACTTGTTATTGGATTAACTGCCCTAGGATTACTTGGTCTTTATCTTACTAAAGAGTAACCCAACTATTAAGACAACTAATGCCCATAAGTGCTCAGCCATAAAGCCAACTACTTTACTTGCTGCAGACAAAAGCCAGCTAACGATCCCTCCTATTATACCAGGCAAAGAATCTATTGCCTTACTGGCTAATTTTTTTAGTAAGTTTGCAAGGTGATCGAGTTGTTTTTTTACCCATGATTTATCTGACGACGGGCCTGGTGGCACTGCTCCCCCACCACCACCGCCTGTAATAGCCAACACCAGTGTACTTATTGCAAATCCTAAGGCTGTTATAACACTTGCTAATGTGACACCTTGCTCTCTAAACAGTGTTCTTATTCGTTCTGCTAACGTTGTGTCTTCATATAAAATTCTTTGGATAGTTTCTCTTATTCTGCTCACTTGAGTTCGTAATTGTTCTCGGTTATTAGACAACACTTCTAGTCTTGCTGATCTCTCTTGTTCAAGATCTTTTAGTCTTTGTGTTATTCTTTCTTTAACATCAGGTCCTAAGTTGTGGTCATCAGCCTCAACTAGTTTTTCTTTTTCTCTTTTTATATGCTCATCTAGTTCACCCAGTTTTGCTAAATTGTTTGTTAATTCGCCTCTGATGCTTCTCAAAGCATGATCAAGGGCCGTTATTTCTCTCATAGGTAGCGGCGGATCGTGCATAGTTTTTAATACTGTTTCTTCTGAAAAACTGGTTTCTGCTTCTATTATTTTGTCTGCTGTTGGGCTTAAATCTTTAAGTTCCATGTTTTGTATTTCTGTTGGGAGTTCTTTTAGTGTGTTTTGAAGTTTAGCAACTGCTTCCCTATCTAATTTTGGTTTAGTAATGCCAAGGCGATTTTGTTCGCTCACACTGAGCCTTTGTCTAATTGTACTCTTTTTTAAAAACTTTGATGAGTCTGGTTTAGTTGTAAGCTGAACAAGTTGTCCTTGCTCGTTTTTAAAAAACAAATGGTCATCTTTTGTTTCAAAATCATTAGGGTCTATAAATTCGGGAGGTTCTTGTCCTAAACTTTGATAAAATGATTTGACCTTACTTTCTGTTAATTCACGCCGCAATGATTGTAATGGATGTGTCAAAGGAGTCATTTCACTCATGTCGTCTCCAGGATCAAAAACATCATAATCTTCAATGCCTGCCATGTTTTTAAATAATTAACTTTTTATTTTGTTTTATAAAAAAATGTCACAAGCATATGGCTCGATTCTTGACCCGCATAGAAGACTGAAAGAGCCCTTTGGCGTGAACGGAAATAAACAGAATATTATTGTTCCAAATAATCCATCTACTATTGATTCAGATCAAATTCTTACTGTTAAATTTCCAGACCTAGGAGCAGATGAAGTGATTGTGCCGGATCTGCACGGCTTACTTTCAAAATAGAACTTGATTCAGCAACAGACCCAAACAGGACAGTAGTCCAGAATCTGGGACGGGCAATCGTTAAGAAAATTTCTATAAAACTTGAGGGGCAAGAAATATTTTCTTTACACAATGCAGACATATTTCTAATCTATTGTGATCTATGGCTAACCGCGAATGAAAGGGCTGACCTCGCGTTTCAAGGAATCGAAAGTGATGAAGCACTAAAACACAGAATAGAAACCGAAGATGCTAAAGACAGTAACAAGCCCGAAGCTGTAAATTTTGCGTATGGAAATCGCTTTTCCATACCCTTGGATTTTGAGTTGTTAAAAGCGCATGCGCCATACTTTCAAGGAGCATTAAAAGACAGATTGTCATATGAACTAACTTTTAATGAATACAAACGTGTCATTAAATCTACAGACACTGATTCCAAGTACAGCATTTTCGACATCTCGTTAGAGTTTGACATTGTTAGCAACCCTAACTTAGCAAGGCTGATTGAGCAACAATATCAGTCAAAATTAGCAATATATTACGAAAGAGTGATTCATCATACTAAATATCCTAAAAGCAGGGCAGACACTATATGGAACTTTAGTTTTAGTGCCACAGCAAGATCCCTTAAAGGTATTTTATTGCTGTGTGAAGATGAAGAACCATTCAAAAGACAAAGTGAAAAGTTTATCAATCCTAAAATAACGAAAGTACAATGTTCAATTGAGGGTAGTCCTAACCAAGTCTACGGTAGTGGGCTTAAACCTTATCATCATTTTGATGAAATAAGAAAATTGTTTGGAGGCGGGAGGTCTAGAAGTCCAACAGTAGACCTTGTGTCTAAAGATCTACACCTTCACAGTGTTAGACTTGATGAATATTTAACAACGAAATACGGTTTATGGATTGACCTAAGGTCAACAGAGGATAATCAGTTGCATGGGAGTGGGAGAACAGTTAAAGACGTAATAAACATTCAAATTGATAAAGAAAAAGAGAGTGATAAACCACTTAATGTACATTTGTTTTTAATATATGATGCGCAGCTGAATATTCAAGATAACAGATTAAAAGATATCCAATACTAAATTATTTTTATTTTTTAAAAAAAGCATGTCTGTTCAGGTTTATCCAAAAGTGCCCAAAGAAGAGAACTCTGTTGCTGTAGACATAAAAACTTTCAGATTAACAAACATAACACAAATGCAAACCCAACTAGAGCAGGACCTTTCAAAATACAGTAAAACCAAACGAAGGTATTCTGCTGTCTTTAATGCTGTTACATATGTTAATACTGGAGCATCGATCACTAGTGCTCTATCAGCAGGAACAAGTGTAGGTCTCTTAGCAACAGGCGTAGGTGCGCCGGCAGCTTTACCTCTAGGTGGTTTGTCTTTAACTCTTGGCGTGTGTTCATCAGCTGCAGGTGCTGTCAGCAAAAAAATAAAAGCTAAACTCCAAAAGCACACAGCTATGGTTCAACTAATAACAGCTAAACTTAGTTCCTTCAAACTGACAATAAATAAAGCACTTGCCGACTCGAACATCACGGATGAAGAATTTAGTCGCCTACAGGCTGATTTTGAGGACTACAAAAGACAAAAGTTTGATCTTCAAAAAAAGGCAAGGGCAACTTTTTCTCAACAGCCAGACACCGACCAGATAAAAAAGGAATGTTTAAAAAAAGTAAACGAAACATTAAACTCTGTTCTAAACAGCTCACATTAACAACACCAAAGGGCGTTTATACTTTAGTTTATGAGTCCAAGCACAAAAAGACCGTTGATATTGATTCTGATTAAGTATTTTTTTTAATTTAAATAAATATTTTGAGTTAGAAAAGAAGCTCAACATGGATAAGATATATGACAGTTTTGACTCTTGGTTAGATGCAATGGAAGAGGAAGAGCGTTTGTCAAAAGCTTTAAATGAGGTCGTTTTAGAAGTTATTGATCCAACAAACGTGCAGGCAAGCGTTGTACATGCTATTTCTCAAGTTCCAAGTAAACTAACAATAAACCCTCCAGTTAAAGTAAGGGTAGTTGTTTTAATCGACTATATAACAATAAACGAAGAAAATCTAGAAGTCTGGGTCTCAACTAAACAGCAGACTATTCTTTCTTATAATGACTTAACACCCGGTTGGGCAGATCAACTTCTTACACAGTTTAATGAAGCCTCTGAAGCAGCTAAAATGAGAGGCTCTGGTTGGTCAGAGGGTGAAGTCCTAGACATCAGATTAAGACAGGCTAAGTATGAGCCGATTGTAGGCAAGTCTTACATTCCACTGCCTCCAACATTAGTTGCAAAGAAAGCAGTTCTGAACATAAAGAATACAGACAACAAATGTTTCATGTGGTGCGTTCTTGCTAGGCTGCATCACGTTGCCAAAAATGCAGAGAGAGTATCTAACTATCAACCTTGGGTCAATGATCTTAACTTTGATGGACTCACCTTTCCTATGGCTGTAGACAAAATTGATCAGTTTGAAGAACAGAATCCCCCAATAACTGTTAACGTATACGCATGGTCTGAAGAAACCAACCTTCTGCCAATTAGAGTGTCAAAGAACAGTCCAACAATAGGCGAACCAACCAAAACTCATGTAGACTTACTCCTAATGCAAAGCCTTAATGGGTTGCACTACACTCTAATACGCACAATGAGTAGATTACTAGTGCATACTACAAAACAACATAGCAAACAAGAATTTTGTAGAAAATGTTTAACAAGAATTCCGTCCGTTCAAGCTGTGAGCGAACATGTAAAACATTGTCTCAGCCCAGTTGGCTGCAATACAGAACTAATTATGCCAAGAGAAGGCAGTAAGGTTAGTTTTAAGAATTACAAAAAACTCCAGAGGTCTCCATATGTTGTTTACGCAGACTTCGAGTCGCTTATTGTTCCTTATGAGGGGCCAGCTCCAAAACATTTACCAAAAACAGTTATAATGAATAACCACCAGATTTGTTCATTTGCCTTTATTGTTGTCAGATCAGATGGTGAACATTCAAAGCCAGAATTATACAGAGGACCACATGCAGCAAAACATTTCTTAAAACGCATGCAAGAAGTTCGTAATGCCTGTTCTAATAATCTATTCTTATCCGATCTTAAGATGACCCCCGAAGATCAAGATCGTTATGACTCAGCCACTCACTGTTGGATTTGTGGTTTAGAGCTAACACCTAAAAGTTTAACAGTAAGAGACCATGATCACATTAGCGGAAAGTTTAGAGGAGCAGCGCATAACAATTGCAATCTTCAACTAAAGTTTGATCCTAGGACTTGGAGACTTCCTATATTCTTTCACAACTTGCGAGGTTACGACTCACCTTATAATGCAAGCAGTAACTAGCGCCTTTAGGGTGTCATGCATTGCGCAGTCATCAGAAAAGTACATGTGTTTCACTTTAAATAATTTATCTTTTTATGACTCTATGCAACACCTGATGGGGAGTTTAGAGTCACTGGCGGGATCCTTAAAGTCCTGCCCAATAACGGAAGAATATTTTGACCCAACACTTGTTAGAAAGGGCGTTTATCCTTATGAGTACATGAACAGTTGGGAAAGGTTTGATAACCCAGCCCTTCCGCCTAAAGGCGCGTTCTTTAGTAGTCTTAGAGGAAAGGACATCAGTGATTCTGATTATTCTTATGCTCAAGATGCGTGGCAGAAGTTAGAGTGTAAAACGATGGGAGACTATCATGATTCCTATTTAATGGCGGATACCTGTTTGTTGGCGGACGTCTTTGAAAATTATAGGAAGACCTGCATGAAACATTACAGCCTGGATCCTGCGCATTATATTTCTGCGCCTGGGATGAGCTGGGACGCTTTCTTAAAATTTACTGGAGTACAAATTGATTTATTGTCTGACCTGCCAATGCTTCAGATGATTGAAAACGGATTGCGTGGGGGAATCAGTATGGCGTCGCACCATTACTGTAAAGCAAACAACAAATACTTGGACGACTATGATCCAAGTAAAAGGTCTAACTATCTTATGTATTTAGATGCAAACAATCTGTATGGATGGGCAATGGCGCAATCACTTCCATTACGCAACTTTAAAATGTACACTGTAAAAGACATTCAAAAGTTTTTAAAATGGCTACCTACTCTAGAAGCTGATCGTAAAAGAGGTCTCATTCTAGAAGTTGATTTAGAATATCCTCATGAACTTCATGATTACCATAATGACTATCCATTAGCGGCAGAAAGTTTAAAAGTGTCAATGACAGAACCACCTAAACTTGTGCCTAATCTTCGTGACAAAAAAAATTATGTCTGTCATTACAGACTTCTTCAATTTTATTTAAGACATGGTTTAAAGTTGACAGCTGTTCATCGTATAATTGCTTTTGATCAAGAACAGTTCATGAAACCATACATCATGAAGAACACTGATCTCAGAACTAAATCCGCAGATGCTTCAGAAAAAGACTTTTTCAAGTTGATGAACAACAGCTGTTTTGGAAAGACTATGGAAAATCCGCACAAGCGTAAAGATGTTAGATTGGTCACCAGAGAAAACGTTGCAATTAAATTGACTTCAAAACCTAATTATCAGGACTTCAGAAGATTTCATGATCAGCTTTTTGGAATAATGATGAAAAAAAAGAAAGTCAAATTGGACAAGCCCGTTTTTATTGGGTTTACTGTTTTAGAGCTGTCGAAGCTTTTGATGTTAGAATTTCTTTATGACTACTTTAAACCCTTGTATCCGGAGTCCAGAGTTCTGTACACAGATACAGATTCCTTTGTAATCGACATCCCTACTGAAGATTTTTACAAAGACATGGAATTAGAAGTAGCAAAAGAGCATGCTGGATGGTACGACACATCTGATTACCCTAAAGATTCGCCTTTGCATTCAGATATTAATAAGAAGGTTTTAGGTAAGATGAAGGATGAATTATCTGGTGTTGTGATCAAGGAGTTTGTTGGTTTGAGGTCGAAAATGTACAGTCTTTCAAGCCAAAAAAAAGTTGTCAAAAAAGCAAAGGGAATATCTCGCAGTGTTGTGCAGTCAAACATATCACATGACAATTACAAAGAAGCATTGTTTGGCAATAAAACTTTTCATCATGACAATTACAAGCTGCGATCTAATCTGCATGAGATTAACACAACAGTTGTAACAAAACGGTCTCTTGACCGCACTAACACAAAAAGAGTATTTGTTAATCCAGAGTTTTCATATGCAATTGGTCATTGGAGAATAGTATAATCATATGGGCTTATATGTTTCAGCAATCGCACGTTCAATTATATCATCATCTAATTTAGCAAAATTAATATTATTTATTAATGCTTTAATTTTTTTTGTCATTTCACAATATTCATGTTTCCATAAATCAAAATAAAAGCTTTGGGGTTTAAAGCGATTGTCTGGCGATTGTCAATCTTCTCAAATACTTCTTTAATGATATACTGATACTCAAATAAATCTTGCATTAATTTTAAAGACTTTTCCTTTGCCCCATTTCCCTTTGAGCTTCCATTTTAAACCCAAATGTATTTGCGTAGATTAAAACAGTTCGTTAAGCTTAACTATATCATCACCCAATTCAACCAAATTATTATCCATTACTGCTAAATGCGCTCGAATTTTTTTTAATCTTTTTAATATATTCTTGCTCCCAATCAAAATTTGAGGTTTTGTCTAGCATGGCATGATCAATCTTCTTAAATATTAGTCTAATAGCAAGATTATAATCAAATATTTCACGCATTATTTCTAAGGACTCTTCCTTCACCATTCTTGCTTCCAGTGCCATTTTACGTAAGGATTCTTCCTTTTCCATTCTTGCCGCCATTTTAATTTAAATTAAAAAATAATTAAGCGACTGGAACTGTGTCTGGAGGGATTATCTGCAGTTCTTCCTTCACAAAAGATCTTCGGGGGGCTGGTCGTTTTGTTGTGTCAGTTTCTCGTAAATAATACACAGGCGGATTCATTTTCACAATTTTTTTTATCTCATATGGATCAACACTCCAAACTGGATTGGTTGCCCTGATGCGGGTGTCCCCTTCCGCTTCTCCCGGCGAATAAAGGTATCTCACTTTCAAACCAAATGGTAATAGTTTGCTTGATGAAGACTCTCCTTCAACAACATTTATTGTTTGTTTTCTGATTGCTTGTACTGGTTTTAGACCTTTAAATTCTTCATTATTCATTGCGCGCAAAACTGAGGGCAGTCTTCTAACCCATTCTGTGTTGCGAGAATTGTCAATCAGCTCTCTGTGATACTGGTAGGAGAAAAGTCTTTCAGATAACTGTTTGTTAAAGTTTTCAACCAAACCCTGTGATCTGTGAACACCCGGAATGCCTCTTTTAATGGTAACTCTATGTTTTAACAATAATTGATTCACTTGACCTTTAAATTCTTTTCCATCATCGACTTGAATCATGCGAGGATAAGTTAAGGGTCCTCGTTGATATATCAGTTGTATAGCGACAGCAACAGCAGAAGCACTCTTTTGTGTTAATGGTTCAGCATCTTTGTATGTTGAAGCTATATCAATGACTGTAAGTGCGTACTTAAATCTTTTTCGTCTAATCGTATCATGGGGTAAATATAGAAGATCCATTTGATGGGTGTCGTTCGGTATTGTGTTGACAAAGTGTGGTCTTTGTATTCGTTTGGGCGCAGGTAGATAAATTTGCCAAATCGCTTGTTTAGATAACCATTCCTTTGCTGTTTGTTCACTGACTCCAGCTGCTTGGCTTAGCTTTTTAATTGCTGTTATTCCCTTCCAATATCCTTTTGGTGAATAATAGATCTTGTTCATTTTTTATTCAGCCAATATTATGTGCAACAAAATACACAACGGTCATGCCAAAGGCAATAAACAATATTTCTTGCATCTTTTGTTTTTCTGATGGTTGATAAAAATCGCTGAATTTTGGTGGAGGCAATGTCTCAATTGGCTTGCCTGTTACAAGATAATATTCTTTTATTGCTTGATCAACATCTTTAAATGTGTAAGCTGCATGTCCCTGTTTTTTCAGTTCATCGTTAATAAAATCTAACTGCTCAATTCTCTGCTTTTCATACGCAGCTTGTGCTGCGGCTAGTTGCTCCATAGCTTTGTTATGTCTTTTTCTCTCGCCGTCATCCCGTAGTTTACTAAATGCGTAATTACTTCCGCTAAAAGCAAGCGCATTAACCACTGCGCCGCCTATCATCATTACGAGTGAAGCCATTTTTATAAATATATTTTTTTAATTTTACATATTTATATTTTCTGGAATTATTCCTTGCTTAACTAGAAAATCTTTCGTAGCAAATGAAGCTGTAATAACAGCAACCAGTTTTGCTGAGTCTTCAAAGTCTAGTTTGCCAAGATCTGCTGGTTTTATTTTTAACAAGTTTTTACCAAGCATCGTGTATCCTACACTTAGGCCTCCAATAACAGCAGAATGGTATACGAGGTTGGTAACAGTTTTTTCGGCGCTCATTTTTAAAAAATAAAATAATATTTATTCATTAATAAAACATGAACTGCGATGATTTACTTCCTGAACTTACAAATGATCAAGTTGATGACCAAGCTATTATGCCTAAAAAGGAAAGGCTGTATTCTTTAGCAGCATGTGGAAAAACAAAACAGTACCTTGGAAATGAATTCAGCATAGAACAGATACAACAGATGTCGCCACAAGACATTGTAAAGTATCACAATAGGTATGAAGCGCAACTGGGGTCAAGAATGGTAAAAAGTGTTGGGCAAACGGTTCTTAGTTTGTACACTAAACTAGTTAGTAGATTTGCTCCCATTGATTCTGAACAAGATTTTATGTATGATTTAACACAGGATCCCGTTTTAACAAAGTCATTAGAGTCTCTAGGATGTGATCTGTATTACAGATTTGGAACATTGTTATCGCCATTAATCATGGGATTAATTACTTTTAATCATATAGATTTTGTTTCCCTTCAAAATGACCGAGCCAGAAAATCAGCAGAAAACATTGATGGAGAAAGTGACCAGTAAAAAGCCTCCTCATCCTGGGCGTGTTGCAGCAGGAAAAAAATTAGCAGAGTGGAACAAACAAAAAAAATTAATGTTGCAATCACAAAATGTAACTCATAATGAAAACATAACGCCGCCAACGCCAACAGTTGTTTCAATGCCAGCTGTAAATACACAAGTTGATTCAAGACCTACAACACCAAAGTCGTCATGGAATATTGAATTTAAAACAGTTGCCATTTTTGGCGTCATTGCTGCTGGGGGTGGTTATTACGGTTATAAAATATATAAACAACGCCAGCAAAAACCAAAGCAGTCCAAAAAATCTCAGCCACTAAATACAGAAGCCGAACAAAAAAGCATGCCAGAACCGCCAACAACAAAAGATCATTTTGATCCATTTCAGATGGAATAATATTTCAAGAACTTAATAAATAATTATAAGTGACTTGAATAAGAACTTAATAACGACTTGATGACGACTTGATAAAAACTTAAATAAGAACTTGATAAGAACTTGATAAGAACTTAATGACGACTTGATAAGAACTTAATGACGACTTGATGACGACTTGTTAAGAACTTGAATAAGTACTTGAATAAGTACTTGAATAAGAACTTGTTAAGAACTTGATGATGACTTGTTAAGAACTTGATGTTGACTTGTTAAGAACTTAAATAAGAACTTGAATAAAAACTTGAATAAGAACGTGATGCCGACTTGAATAAGAACGTGATGCCGACTTGAATAAGAACCTAGAACGACTTAATGACGATTTTTTTCACAATTAATTGTTACATTCTTTTCCGGGGAGACAACTCCTCTTCACTTCTGCCTTTATGTAGGTCAGACATGTCTGGCCCCGGCTTACTCAACTGCATAATTGCCGAGTCGAAGCGTCGCACTGTTTGCTGGTTCGTGTCGAGTTACACATAAGGGCGTCGGGCCGCCACGCGGCTTGTATAAATTTAGACGGCTAAATTCCCCACCGGCGTTGTTTAGTACAGGCGTTAGACGTCATTGTATAAATTTAGGCGGCTAAATTTCCAAACATATCAAAACATGTTTCTTACCTTCCCCCAATCACAAGACTAGATAGAATCAGCTGATTAGTAACAGTGACGACATTTCCGCCTAGCACTTGTGTTGTTAGCAACTGAACCTAGCTGTCTTGTCATTTTCACATTGGGTTGGTGTGCTGTGTAGACGTGTGGGATTTCCAGTCAGGAAAGCGTTGTGACTTTAAAACTTTGCTGATTGATTCAATGTCTCAAGATAGCATTTTTTCAGAGAGAGATTTACTAGGTAGTCCTTCTTCACAAGAATTAGCACAGGAAATTAGAGTTTCAAACGCTGCACATCAAGCTCTGTGGGATTATTCTATTCAAGACACGCCACTTACCACGCTAGAAAACTGCGTGCACTTGCAAGTGTACTTTTTGGATTTAAACAGTTTTTTGTGTTGGGCTTCCTTTAAACTTCTTCCTCAGTAGACTGAACGCAATTAAAGTCATGCTGCAGGTTCCAGAATATGCCAACTACTGGAAACAAACCCCACATGTGCCAGCCGACTTGGAGCAGCAACATTCACAAACCACCCAGCAAGGGGAAATGACATGATTCTAAAAATAACGGTTATGCATAACCGGGGCTCTGCTTCAACTTCTTCTTGCTCCACTTACTTCAATGCTCCTATTCAACACCCAGCTATAAACTTTTAGGCTGCCTTTTCAGGCGGCCGCCGGGTGTACTTTATACAATTGTCTTGTTTGTTGAATCAAGCTTTTGATAAGTGCACTTGGTGGCTGCTTAGAATAATCTTCAACAACGTGCCACGATTCTACGCTTGTGTGAACACACATCCCACCCCTTTTCAGACACTCCCTATTCAGATAGCTTTCAATAGCCAGTCATTCCTCACAATAGAATGAAATCCCAACTTGGTTGACAAATAGCCCTCCTAAGAATAAAGGCATGGTTAACCAAGTCCCCATTGTTTTGTTTGTTTACTTCTTAACGGTCCAGTGACAGAGAACTATAAAACAGATAATCCTACACATTATGTATGTTTGTAAAGTGTTTACTATTAGAGAACTATAAAATAGGCATTCTGGGTAAGCCGGCGGAGCAACAGCGAAACCGGCTTCAGCCGGTTGGAGCTGGCGGAGGTGGGTGAGCCAGAATGCCTATTTTATAGTTCTCTCCCCTGCACCCTCATATCTTCTTGAAGTCAGTATTGGTTTGTGATTGTTTCTCGAGTTGCTGTTGCTGTGTACTTGTTTCAGGTGCAGGGTATATGGACAAGATTGGAGCATCCTTTGGTTGTTCTGTTTTATTTTGTTGGTTTGTTTGTTGTTTTTTATTGTGGGGACGGATAATGATTTCTTGGTTCGTTCTGTCATTTGTCTTGGCATGAGTAATGGGCGTTTTGGTGGCGAAAGCAGCATCCGTTTGGATTATGGACGTGTAATAATCTCATCGTGTGACCGAGAGGTACCTCTTTTTTATTAGTGTTTGTTATATCCCACTCTACTTATGCTTTCCTAATTATGTCATCCACAATATAACTTTGTGGATGTAAAGATTATTGACGCACACACGCACACACACACACACACACACACACACACACACACACACACACACACACACACACACACACACACGTGAGCGCACGCCCACGCGCATGCATGCAGATAATATTTAAGATTGGTGACATGGGCTATATCGAGTGCTTCCTAGAAAGACTGCCGTCACAATGCGCAATGTGTCTGCATGGAACAGACGCGATTGCACGAACAACCATATACAGGACAGGTGAGAAAATGGTGTTACACAAGTAGCAAGAATCAATAGTCATAACGGCAAACGATGGTAACTAGGTAACGCACACCACCTCACACAACACTTCCTTCCCTACACACATCTCATCAACAAACAGTGACGGAATAGGCATGTGTCGTTTAGTCCATAATATTATAGCATTCTTGGAATTCTAGACACAACTGTATTTTCAAACCTGGTGTCCCGTTAACCTTATTTTACCCTGTGTAAATCTTTGTCTGGGCTTTGTCATAATGACGACGATACTGTTTGCCTGCACTTGTTTTGCCCTGCCACTTGTCTATTCAGTATCTACCCATCTAACTGTCTGTCACACACACACACACACACACACACACACACACACACACACACACACACACACACACACACACACACACACATGTGCGCGCGCAATGTAGTTTTATTCATTTTATATTGGCAAATCACTACTGCATAATGAAAAAAAATAATAATAATGCACAATTCATATACAAAAGGCATGTTTGCAAAACTGGAATCTGCCACTGTCTCTAGGACGTAGCAGTGGGAGAGGCTTCCAGTTCCTTGTAATAACCTTGCAATAATTCTGGCAAGGATCTATACACACAGAAAGAGTATGTCTTTGAGAGTAAGTGTTACATCTTCACAAAAGCTCTGACCTGCAACATCATGAATGTAAAGGGAATGAAGTGGACTCCCTGAGACCAGCAAATTATAGTCATCAGAGGTTTTAACTATTAAGGGCAGACAACTAAATGTGTTACCTCTGCCTTCAACAAATATCAAACCGTAACCTTGTATATCTATGTCAACTCTGTCTTTGCTGTGTCTTGTAAACAAACTAGAAAGCTCATTGTAAAGAGGAATCTGAACCATAAGACTAAACTTTGTGTTTTATTCTCTTGGCTTTATTTATTTGTTTACTAGGTTACTTGATTATTTGTTTGTTCGTTTGTCATTCGTTTACTCGTTCTATCAGTAGGTTGTATCATTTCTATTAGTACAGAGACTGTACAAACACTCATTCGTGAAACATATCTCATCTGTTCGTCTGTAATCAATAAACATATTAAAGAGAGAGCAGGGAACATGAACACGTTTTTTTAAGCTTTAGACAGAACAATTTTAGCAGGCTGCTAAAATGTTGTATAGCTACTGTCATAACCATTCAGTAAACGTTGTTCTCCAAATAAATGCTGATGGACTTCTAGATCGATATGCTACTGTGAACGCTGCAAAACAAGCATAAAATGGCAATGTAGTCATTGATGGGGTAGTCCTGTAATAACAAATGGCTAAATTTCTGGATATTAAATTTTTTATAGACGCTTCACACATTTTGATAAAAATGCGTTCCTTAACGATTTGCTTCACTCTCAATTAGATTACATTTGTCAAATTAGGAACCCTGACAATGGTTGAACTTTTGGATAAGTACATTCAATACAGCACATGATAAACACCCACCCTTTGTAAGAAAAAGAGTGAAACATGTCATTAACCCCCCCCTCCCCCATGGTTAACAAAGGAGATAGACAATGAGAGATACACAAGAGATCATATATTCAAGTCAAAGGATAAAGAGTCGTTCAGAAAACAAAGGAATAAAATAAATTCCATGAAGAGAAAAGCAAAGAAACAATATTTTCAAAATTTAGTTTCGTCTTCTCAAAATTCAAACTTAATTTGGAAAGCTATCAATTTCTTGATTAACAATAACTCAAGAATACAAAATCCAATAAGAGAAATATATCAGAAGACTTCAACTTTCATTTTGCAAGTATAACTAAGGATGTAATTGTAAACGATAAAGCAAAGTACAATGAGCTACGTATGTTAGAAAAAAATACTGTCGTTGTAAAACATTTCTGCATGTTTTGACATACCAACATTGTCATTAAACGAGGTATTCGATTTATTTCATATCTGTAACATATTTTCTTAATTTCATGTTCCCAGTTTCTCCATCTTCAAATTACCCCCCCCCCCCCCCCCCCCCCCTTAAGTCCAAATCTTTGCTAAGTCATTACTATGAAGATAGTTCAGTTGTTGGCCTGCGCTTGTTTTTTCCCCCACTATTAGATTGTTCGTCTATGTATTTGTCTGACTTTATTCAAGTTTAAAAGGCTGTGCCAGTCTTGAATAAAAGTTACTCTGTGTTAGGTTTTCTTATGGAGCAAAAAATACCCAACTTGTTTACTGTTTATCGTTTACTGTTCCCTGCCTCATTTCATTTCCGATTTTTGTTTTGATTAAATTGAGGTTATTTGTATTTGTTTCTGTCCGTCTGTGTGTTTGTCTTTTGATCTCCCTTGCATCTTTGGGTGGATCCTCAAGCGTAGGCTCAAAGATTGTCCCCTTTATTTTATACTGTTTGCATAATGTCTTTAGTTTTTCAGCAACTTTTTTCCTCCCCACACTTTCGTTTGGTTTCATTTACTACTCTTCGCTGGCTGCTTTGGGAGTGCTATTGGATTCTTTTTTGCACTCTTGGTGGTGAGAACACCGCAGTATTATGGACTGTGGTGTGTCTCTATTTGACGCCAGGAGAGCAGACACAACCAGCCGTGTCTCCCTGATGAGTCCGACCCAGCGGACGAAAGGCCTCGGAGCAGGCAATACAAATATATCTGCCTTCAAAAGAGGTTGCGATGGTTCCCTTATGCAGCTAGTGAAGAGTTTTCATATCTGTAACATATTTTCTTAATTTCATGTTCCCAGTTTCTCCATCTTCAAATTACCCCCCCCCCCCCCCCCCCCCCCTCCTTAAGTCCAAATCTTTGCTAAGTCATTACTATGAAGATAGTTCAGTTGTTGGCCTGCGCTTGTTTTTTCCCCCACTATTAGATTGTTCGTCTATGTATTTGTCTGACTTTATTCAAGTTTAAAAGGCTGTGCCAGTCTTGAATAAAAGTTACTCTGTGTTAGGTTTTCTTATGGGAGCAGAGAACTATAAAATAGGCATTCTGGCTCACCCACCTCCGCCAGCTCCAACCGGCTAAAGCCGGTTTCGCTGTTGCTCCGCCGGCTTACCCAGAATGCCTATTTTATAGTTCTCTAATAGTAAACACTTTACAAACATACATAATGTGTAGGATTATCTGTTTTTAACACTAATTTAGAAAACTTTTGAGACTTAAGTTTTTGATCAATAAACATCATTTTTACGCATACATTCATCAAATGTAAAATAAATTTTTGCAAAACTCTTCACATCTGGCCACATTACTGATCACCTCTGGATCTCACTTGAGACCCTATGGCGCCCTAGGGCCCCAAGCCAGGCCCAGAGGGTCACATATAACACGGCCAGATGTGAAGGGTTTTGGGAATATGCCTCCAACAGTAGTATACTTTTATACTTGTTTGCCTGCTTTCTATTTGTCTAATTTGGGCAATCCCCTCACCCCCATTTTAGTGGTCCTTCCCATAGCCGCACCAGGGCGACCATTTTAGGTTTACGGGCGTTTATAGCCGCGCCAGTGACCATATTCTGGGTTTACGGGCGTTTATAGCCGCGCCAGTGACCCAATACGAAAGTAGAAGGATCACTTGAGGGCAGGGAAGAGGGCAAATTTAGACTTTTCAATGCCATGACAACCAAGTATTTAAAACTACTGCAGGCATATCCCCAATGTTGTTAACTTCAAGATTTATATATATACTGTACACAAACAAACGCTTTACAATTACATGGTGTCTACTTGTAAAGTTGTTTTTATTTGCCTAGAGTAAAGTTGTTTTTAAAGTTGTTAAAACAACACCAAAAGCTAAATAACAAAGTGCATCTTACCTTACTTTTTAGTCACTACTTTTTAATAAATATTTGTTTTAAATGCTTTTAGATTTAAATATAAAAATGCTGCTTTTAATACATAAAATTGGGAAAGATTATTTTGAGGTGGGGAATTTAGCCGCCTAAATTTATACAATGACGTCTAACGCCTGTACTAAACGACGCCGGTGGGGAATTTAGCCGGCTAAATTTATACAATGCCGCGTGGGCGGCCCGGCGCCCTTATGTGTAACTTGACACGAACCCGGAAACAGTGCGGCGCTTCGACTCGGCTATTGTGCAGTTGAGTAAGCCGTGGCCAGACATGTCTGACCTAGATACTACATAAAGGCAGAAGGGAGTTGTCTCCCCGGAAAAGAATGTAACAATTAATTGTGAAAAAAAATCGTCATTAAGTCGTTCTAGGTTCTTATTCAAGTCGGCATCACGTTCTTATTTAAGTTCTTAACAAGTTTTTATTCAAGTTCTTAACAAGTCAACATCAAGTTCTTAACAAGTTCTTATTCAAGTACTTATTCAAGTTCTTAACAAGTCGTCATCAAGTCGTCATTAAGTTCTTATCAAGTCGTCATTAAGTTCTTATCAAGTCGTCATTAAGTTCTTATTTAAGTTTTATCAAGTCGTCATCAAGTCGTTATTAAGTTCTTATTCAAGTCACTTATAATTATTTATTAAGTTCTTGAAATATTATTCCATCTGAAATGGATCAAAATGATCTTTTGTTGTTGGCGGTTCTGGCATGCTTTTTTGTTTGGCTTCTGTATTTAGTGGTTGAGATTTTTTTGACTGCTTTGGTTTTTGCTGGCGTTGTTTATATGTTTTATAAACGTAATAACCACCCCCACCAACAGCAATGACGCCAAAAATGCTAACTCTTTTAATCCAAATAATCCATGTCGACTTTGGTGTTGTAGGTCTTGAATCAACTTGTGTATTTACAGCTGGCATTGAAACAACTGTTGGCGTTGGCGGCGTTATGTTTTCATTATGAGTTATATTCTGTGATTGCAACATTAATTTTTTTTGTTTGTTCCACTCTGCTAATTTTTTTCCTGCTGCAACACGCCCAGGATGAGGAGGCTTTTTACTGGTCACTTTCTCCATCAATGTTTTCTGCTGATTTTCTGGCTCGGTCATTTTGAAGGGAAACAAAATCTATATGATTAAAAGTAATTAATCCCATGATTAATGGCGACAATAATGTTCCAAATCTGTAATATAGATCACATCCTAGAGACTCTAATGACTTTGTTAAAACTGGATCCTGCGTTAAATCATACATAAAATCTTGTTCAGAATCAATGGGAGCAAATCTACTAACTAGTTTAGTGTACAAACTAAGAACCGTTTGCCCAACACTTTTTACCATTCTTGACCCCAGTTGCGCTTCATACCTGTTGTGATACTTTACAATGTCTTGCGTTGACATCTGTTGAATCTGTTCTATGCTGAATTCATTTCCGAGGTACTGTTTTGTTTTTCCACACGCCGCCAAAGAATACAGCCTTTCCTTTTGACGCATAATAGCTTGGTCATCAACTTGATCATTTGTAAGTTCAGGAAGTAAATCATCGCAGTTCATGTTTTATTAATGAATAAATATTATTTTATTTTTTAAAAATGAGCACCGAAAAAACTATTACTAACCTTGTATACCATTCTGCTGTTATTGGAGGCCTAAGTGTAGGATACACGATGCTTGGTAAAAACTTGTTAAAAATAAAACCAGCAGATCTTGGCAAACTAGGCTTTGAAGACTCAGCAAAGCTGATTGCTGTTATTACAGCTTCATTTGCTACGAAAGATTTTCTAGTTAAGCAAGGAATAATTCCAGACAGTATCAATATGTAAAATTAAAAAAATACATTTATAAAAATGGCTTCACTCGTAATGATGATTGGTGGCGCTGTGGTTAATGCGCTTGCTTTTAGCGGAAGTAATTACGCATTTAGTAAACTACGGGATGACGGCGAGAGAAAAAGACATAACAGAGCTATGGAGCAACTAGCCGCTGCACAAGACACCTATGAAAAGCAAAGAATGGAGCAGTTAGATTTTATTAACGACAGACTTAAACAACAGGGTCATGCAGCTTACACATTTAAAGATGTTGACCAGGCAATAAAAGAATATTTTCTAGTAACAGGCAAACAAGTTGAAACATTGCCCCCACCAAAATTTAGCGATTACTATCAACCATCAGAAAAACAAAAGATGCAAGAAATATTGTTTATTGTCTTTGGTATGACCGCTGTGTATTTTGTTGCACATAATATTGGCTGAATAAAAAATGAACAAGATCTATTATTCGCCAAAAGGATATTGGAAGGGAATAACAGCAATTAAAAAGCTAAGCCAAGCAGCTGGAGTCAGTGAACAAACAGCAAAAGAATGGTTATCTAAACAAGCGATTTGGCAAATTTATCTACCAGCGCCTAAACAAATACAGAGACCACACTTTGTGAATATAACTCCAAACGACACCCATCAAATGGATCTTCTATATTTACCCCATGATACGATTAGACGAAAAAGATTTAAGTACGCACTTACAGTCATTGATATAGCTTCAACATACAAAGATGCTGAACCATTAACACAAAAGAGTGCTTCTGCTGTTGCTGTCGCTATACAACTGATATATCAACGGGGCCCCTTAACTTATCCTCGCATGATTCAAGTCGATGATGGGAAAGAATTTAAAGGACAAGTGAATCAATTATTGTTAAAACATAGAGTTACCATTAAAAGAGGCATTCCGGGTGTTCACAGATCACAGGGTTTGGTTGAAAACTTTAACAAACAGTTATCTGAAAGACTTTTTCTCCTACCAGTATCACAGAGAGCTGATTGACAATTCTCGCAACGCAGAATGGGTTAGAAGACTGCCCTCAGTTTTGCGCGCAATGAATAATGAAGAATTTAAAGGTTTAAAACCAGTACAAGCAATCAGAAAACAAACAATAAATGTTGTTGAAGGAGAGTCTTCATCAAGCAAACTATTACCATTTGGTTTGAAAGTAAGGTACCTTTATTCGCCGGGAGAAGCAGAAGGGGACACTCGCATCAGGGCAACAGATCCAGTTTGGAGTGTTGATCCATATGAGATAAAAAAAATTGTGAAAATGAATCCGCCCGTGTATTATTTACGAGAAACTGACACAACAAAACGACCAGCCCCCCGAAGATCTTTTGTGAAGGAAGAACTGCAGATAATCCCTCCAGACACAGTTCCAGTCGCTTAATTATTTTTTAATTTAAATTAAAAATGGCGGCAAGAATGGAAAAGGAAGAATCCTTACGTAAAATGGCACTGGAAGCAAGAATGGTGAAGGAAGAGTCCTTAGAAATAATGCGAGAAATATTTGATTATAATCTTGCTATTAGACTAATATTTAGGAAGATTGATTATGCCATGCTAGACAAAACCTCAAATTTTGATTGGGAATATATTAAAAAAATTCGAGCGCATTTAGCAGTAATGAAAAATAATTTGGTTGAATTGGGTGATGATATAGTTAAGCTTAACGAACTGTTTT
>JAMYXO010002418.1:7500-23931 GCA_033310375.1 Conus canariensis | reverse complement strand
CTCGCCAGGCCCGTTTGGTCTGCGGCACCGTGTTGCTGACACACACACACACACACACACCACACACACACACACACACACACACACACACACACACACACACTCATACATATACACACCTGCAAATACACACACACGCACGCACGCACGCACGCACGCACGCACGCACGCACGCACGCACGCACGCACACACACACACACACACACACACACACACACCATTATTGTTATCTTGTCAGAAAGACGTCAGGAGTAAGTTATGATAATTAGAACCCGTAATTACTGATTGAACATGACACATAAGACGTCTTCAGCACTCTTTAATGGCATTTGACGAATGAACAAGGGCATTGGTCAAAAGCAATTTCCCAGAGAACGTGACAAAAAGAAATAATACACAAAAAATAACACACCATGAGACAGAACAGACAGGCCGAGAGGAAATCCGAGAGTCAGACAGCAGACAGACAGACAGACAGGCAGGCAGACAGACACGGAGAGACACAAGAGGCACAGCGACGAGCAGAGACAGAAGAATGAGACAAATAGAGATAGACAGAGGAAAGCAGGGATGATAAGATGTAAGGAATGACAGCAACCAACAACAGCAACATGAACGAAAGACATCCACAACAATAACAAAAAAAATAAAAAGAAGAAAGAAATAACTGACGACTTTTTTTCATGAAAGAAATCAAAAGAGAAAAACACAAAAAGAAAAAACTTTGAAAGTGAAGGGGGGGGGGGGGGGGGGGGGAGAAAGAAAAAAGAAAAAAAGAGAGAAAAGAAGGTACACAAGAAGAAGATAGAATGAAAGAAAGGGAGTACAGAAGACTGGAAGATAGAAAGAAAGAAGGAAAGATCGATAGATAGAAAGACAGACAGACACCAACAAACAAAAAAGAAAGAAATGTACATCAAAACAAGGCACAAATGAAACAAAGTTCCATCCGTCTGTCTGGAGAGACAATGGTGTTGCGCCATGGATCAGTCAGTTGTGGAGTTGCAGCGCCTGCTGTGGCTGAAGAGCCTGATCCTCGAGCGGAGACTCTGTTGCAGTTGCTGCAGGTGAAGTCTCCGTCATCAGTGTCTGTGGGTGCCGACGCCATTCTTTGCCCGTCTGCGGCGCCTCCGTTCTTCCCACTGGGCCTCTCTCCTCTGCTCTGCTCTGCTTGCTTGATGCCGGCCTTGATGGTGGACCGCCAGCTGACCCAGTCTGAAGCTGCTGTCTCCAGGTCAACTAGGTCGAGGTTGCCAAAGACAAACACAGAAATTTTCAAGAAGAAGAAGAAGAAAAGTAAAGAAAGAATGAAAGATAAATACAATGAGGATATCTAAAGAAAAAGAAAAAAAAAAAAAAAAAAG
Organism: Conus canariensis; assembly: GCA_033310375.1. Classification (NCBI taxonomy): domain Eukaryota; kingdom Metazoa; phylum Mollusca; class Gastropoda; order Neogastropoda; family Conidae; genus Conus; species Conus canariensis. The sequence goes on along the minus strand of JAMYXO010002418.1, from coordinate 22,566 downwards.
AAAAAGAAAAAAAAAGAGAAATAGACAACACAAAACAATGCAAAAATTGACAAGACATAAGCATAGAAATGGTCAATGAAGGACAGAAAGAATGAAAAACAGACACGAGGAAGTTTTCAACAAAAAAGAAAGAGAGAAAGAAATATACAACAAAACTATCCAAAAAAGGATACAAAACATAAACTGAATTTTTAAACAGTAAAGTATAGGAAAAATAATAAAAGATGGACAAAGAAAAACAGAAGTTTTTAAAGAAGAAGAAGAAGCTCAATCAGAGAATGTTTTTGGTTGCTTGCTTGTTTGTTTGTTCTCCTTGTGGGCAACAACAACAGTGTGCTGCACTCGCCTCCCGTTGATCTCGTCTGGCCTAACTGGCAGACTACACTAAACCACGTAGATCTTGTTCCGCTGGTTTCTCCCCGAGTTTTCTTTCTCCCATCGGGAGGAGGACGACTGACTGTTCTGTCATAGAAATAACACCTCGGTTCAATGGGAACAGGTCGACCTCAAGCTCTCGCCCCCCCGACCGTCGGCCGCGGAAATTTTTATCGGAGAGAAGAGAGAGAGAGAGAGAGAGAGAGAGAGCGTGGGCGAGAGAGGAGAGAGGAGAGAGAGAGAGAGAGAGAGAGAGAGAGAGAGAGGAGAGAGAGGAGAGAGAGGTGTGTGCGTGTGTTTTCGTGGGAAGGTGAAGATAATGCAGAGTACACTGCTCCCCCCCCCCCCCCCCCCCCCAAACACGTGCATGCATGCGTGCGTGCATACATGAATGTGTGCCTGTCTCTGTATATGTATTCGCGCGCGTAGCTGCATACGTTAGTGCCGGTGTAACGATCCATTTTAACTCCCTCCACTTTTTAACTCCCGGGAGTTAGAATTAGCACGTGCCACTTTTAACTCCCCGGGAGTTAAAACAAACCACGCCAGAATGACCCCCCCCCCTCCCCCCCCTGTTTTAGATTAACTCCCCTACCCCAAAACATTCAGTTTTATGTGTTAGTCACGATACGAGAAATAAACATTTAATATGCACCCCTCCTCCCTCCCTCCCTCCTCCTCTCTCTGTTTGTCTGCCTGATTGTCTGTCTGTCTGTCTGTCTGTCTGTCTGTCTCTCGTCTCTCCCCCCACCCCCCAACTTTCTTTCAGTCTCTCGCTCACTCTCTCACTCTCCTTGTTTGTCTGTCTGCCTTTTTGCTTGTCTGTCTGTTTGTCTCTCTTAATCTCTCTCCCTCTCTCTTTGCTTGTATCTTGTCTGCCGGTCTATTTGTTTATCTATCTCAGTGTCTCTGCCTCAAGTGTCTCCCCCACTCCCCCTCTCTCTGTCTGTCTGTTTTTCTTTCTTTCTTTTACCCCTCTCTCTCTCTCTTTCTCTCTCTCTTCTCTCTCTCTCTCTCTCTCTCTTCTCTCTCTTTCTCCCTCTCTCTCTCTTCTCTCTCTCTCTCCTTCTCTCTTCTCCTCCCCCTCCTCTTTCCCTCTCTCTGCATGCTTCTAGTCAGCTTTGTTTACTGTTAATTATTAAGACAGATTGGATTAATAGGCTTTTATATTAGCCTAAGATCTTTATCCTTGTCAAGTAAAGTTTTCAAGTGTCATGTGTCAAGTGTCTCTCTGCAGTGGGGGTGTGTGTGTGTGTGTGGGGGGGGGGGGGGCGGGCAGTCCTGGCATAAGGCCAGTATGACTCCCCCCCCCCCCCCCTTTCTATTTTTTTAACTCCCCGGGAGTCAATCTGGATCAACATTTCTTGATCGAAAGTAACTCCCCGGGAGTTTTTTTTTTTTTTTTTCAATTTATGGCATTTCTTTGAAATATATTTACATTTGATGTGCATAAAACGGCGATGTTTGACACGTGCAGTGCGCGCGCCCCACGTCACCAAAACAACAAAGCACCGGCCAAAGCTGGCACGGGAATCGTGTTCCTTTTTCTTTTTCTGGTTTTCCTGCAAGTTGTTCCATGGTGAGCGATGCACAGAAAGCTGCTGGTTGGAAGTGGTTGGAAAACTGCAGTGGAACACATTGTGTGGATACAGAGTGACGGAGGACAGTTCAGTATGTGGACAAACAGTACTACAGTACAACACAGTTCAGAGTGTGGCTATACAGAGGTGGTTACAATAAAGAGTTTGGATATACTCCCCTGAATTCATTCTACTGTTAGAGGTTAGTGGTCAGTACGTAATCTCTCTCTCTCTCTCCTCTCTCCTCTCTTCTCTCTCTCTCTCTCTCTCTCTTCTAATTGGCTTCTTACCCCCCCCTACCCCAATTCTTCCGATCCCCATCTCCACCACTTGCAATGGTTGCCAGATATGGCCCACTATCCAAGACAGTCCCATGGAGGATATTCTATGAATCCTATTTCCTCGCCTATGTGGCCTCAGTCCCCTTATAATCATAAGGACTGGCCCAACCTTACAACCCTGTTGGTCAGTATGCCCAACAAATTCTGAACATGGCATCACAGCTGGCTTACCAAAAAACAAAATCAGCATGGTAGTTGTAAACTATTCTCTATGGACATTGTTAAACTAGTTTAAACGTATAGGTTTTTGATGTTCATGTGGTGGGTGAAGAAAAAAAGGAAGAAAATGTATGCTGTTCTTCCCTTTTATCACAGTACATGTATGTCATTAACTGCTTGTGTTTTGTTTTAAGGTTGTGTTCATGTTATCACAGTCATGTCGGCATTGAACTGTCTCCCTCGGACCGGGACTATTATGATTGGATTCGTGCCTTTTTCTAGTAATTGAGAATTTTGGCGGTCAGTCTAAAATAACTTGTTTGTTGACTTGACGAGTTACTATAATAGATTTATTTTCGCATTCTTTTTCATTGCCATAAATGTACTTTGCATGCTTGGAGCTCTAGTGTGACTTTTGCCAATTCGTTTGTTTGATTGTTGTTTTCTTTTGGATTGTAAATCGAATTTCACTGATCTAGTACCTGTGGCAAATTGTTTTCTCCTCTAAAATGTCGACTGTACATGATTGGCCAAGTAAAGAGGGTCTTAGAATAGGCTACTTAAATATTAATCATATACTTAACAAGCGTGATGAACTTTCCTCCATCTTATTTAATTCTGGAAAGCAATTCCATATATTTTGCTGTGCTGAAACAAGACTAACAAATCATATATCTGATTCTGAGCTTTCAATACCAGGGTACCATCACATTCGCCTTGACCCAGTAGGTCCTTTTTAAACAGGTTTGATACTTTATTCTATTCTTTCTCTAACTTATCAACGTGTAACAGCTTTCGAAAGTCAAGGCGTTGAGTCGATTTGGATTGAAGTTAAGATTAAAAACAACACACCATTACTTATTGGATTTCTGTATAGGAACCCAGCGGAACATGTCAATTGGTATGATAAATTTAACAACATGATGGAAGACGTTTCACTCACAAATTACGAAGTCGTCCTCTTAGGAGATTTTAATATAGATCTTTGTAAAAGTAATCCCCAATGGAATCAACTTTTCGTTAATTTTGGGCTGTCACAATTAGTTAATTCTCCTACCCGCATTACTTCTACATCGGAAACTTTAATAGATCATATCTATGTTAACCAAGTACAAAATATTATTGAAATATGCACCCCCTACTGTGGTTGTAGTGATCATTTACCCATATGCGTAACTTTGTTTAAAAAGAACATAAAAATTCCTAAACCTGGACATAAAACTGTTACATATAGATCTTTTAGCAGTTTTGATAAGAATGCTTTCCTTAAAGATTTAGCAGAATCACAATTATCCTACGTTTATCAGTATACAGACCCTGACCAAGCTTTTGAACTCTGGCACAAAATGTTCATTGCTATATACAATAAACATGCCCCATTTGTCACCAAAAGGGTCAGATATTCACCCAAACCCCCATGGTTATCTAAAGAAATTGAAGAAGCCATACATATAAGGAATAATCTCTTGAAAACTAAACAATTTGAAGAATATAAGAAACAAAGAAACAAGGTTACATCTATGTTGCGATATTCAAAAAGGAATTATTTCAAAAACTTAATTTTCAGCTGTCCCCAGAATAATTCCAAACCTATTTGGAAAGCCATAAATATTCTTACCAATAAATGTATTGACAAGGCAACTGTTATTTCTAAGGAAATGTCTGCCGAGATTCTAAACAAACATTTTTGTAATATAGCTGATATCACAATAAAAAAGGACAAATCAGACAATAATGATTTGAAACTTCTCTCTGATTTCTGTAACTCTAAATCAATAGAAACGGAATTAATCATTCCTCCAATATCTCTATATGATGTTTATTTTTCTCTTATACATATGAAGCAACATGGAACTAGAGGTCTTGATAACTTAGATGGTATCATTTTAAAACTAAGTGTCCCAATTATTTCTGATTCACTTACGTATTTATACAATTTGTGTTTAAATAAATGTTATTTTCCTAATATTCTTAAGAAAGCTAAAGTCATACCTCTTTTTAAATCTGGAAATAAAATGGACCCCTCAAACTACAGACCAGTTCTGTCATTTCTCTTCTATCTAAACCTCTCGAAAAGCACATCCATAAACATTTGTCTACCCATTTCTTTAAATATAATCTAATCCATCCCAGCCAATCTGGATTTCGATCGAATCACTCTTGTCATACTGCACTAATAAACTTAGTTGATCAATGGCTAGCGGTTATCAATAATTTAGAATTCACTGGAGTCCTCTTTATTGATTTCTGTAAGGCCTTTGATGTCATAAATCATCATCTATTATTACGTAAACTGGCTCTTTACAAAATCGCTGACCCTGTTCTTTCTCTCATTAAGTCATTCCTCACTAATCGACAACAATCAGTTCTCATTAACAACACTCAGTCCAGTTGTTTACCCCTAAAATTTGGTGTGCCACAAGGGTCAGTACTTGGTCCCCTTCCTTTGTGAGTCTATATAAACGATCTCCCTCTACGTATTAAAGACTCATCTCAACTTTTTGCAGATGACACATCAATTAATTCAAAACATACTGATTTGAAACACTTATCAGATAACCTGCAAGAAAATGTAACTCGACTAATTAACTGGACAGAATTGAATCACATGTCCTTAAATGAACCAAAAACATGGTACATGCTTATTACTTCTCGTCAAAAAAGACAAAATTTAAGTACTCCAATGCCCCCTATATTTATCGATAACAACAAGCTAGAAGAAGTTAGTACTCATAAAGTGTTAGGAATCACTATTGACAATAATCTTTCCTGGTCGCCACATGTTTCCAACTTAAGCAGATGAGTTTCTCAGAAAATTTTTCAGCTTTCTAAATTAAAAAAAATTCCTAGATATAAACTCTCGTGAACATTTGTATCATGCATATATCCAATCCTACATTGACTATTCTTCTACTCTCTATGATTCTTGCAGTGCAATCACGTTAAAACTGTTGCGCAGGGCCCATAAGCGGGCTATCAAAACAGTACTTCAAAAAACATCAACATTAACTACTCAAGATTACCTCGAATTAGATATATTGCCCCTTTCTTATAAATTTGAATATAATAAAGCAATAATGATGTTCAGAATTATGAACCAATTAGCACCCTCAAATATATCTGCAAGATTTCCTATCAATCAATCAAGATATACTAATAACATAATCATACCGAAACCAAGAATCGATCTTTTTAAAAGTAGCTTAGTTTACTCTGGTGGAACACTTTGGAATTCTATGCCAACATATGTTAAACAGAAGAAAAGCATTAATTCGTTTAAAGTTTCGTATAAACGCCTTCTATTTGAAACAAATGAAAAATAATTTATTTTAACAGTTCCCTAGTATTCAGTCTGAGCTAATATCACAAGTATAAATGTCAGCAACTGTTGTTATTCAGAAATTGAACCCTGTATATTTTATCTTTTTACTTATTATTTCGTATGTATGTACTATTTTCCATTATCATTGGATCAATGTTTATTTTAAAAAGTCACGGTTAAACTAGCATATGCTCTGTCTTATTCTTTTCTTTAATGATCACCGAATTACCTCCTATGGCCTTTGTCAGTCGTGTAAATAGTTGGCGTAGACTTTATTGTGTATTTATGTTTCTCATACTTTCTTTTTTTTTCTTCTTCTTCTTCTTCTTTGCTATACTTGTTACATATATAGACAAATTACTTTCTGTACTATTGTTGTGAATTTCTCTTTAGCCTCAGGGCTGAGTGTAAAAAAGCACGCTTGTATGCTTATCTCATATCCCTGAATAAACAAAATTTCGTTCGTTCGTTCGTTCGTTCTCTCTCTCTCTCTCTCTCTCTCTCTCTCTCTCTCTCTCTCTCTTCGTTTGTTGTGTGTGTGTGTGTGTGTGTGTGTGTGTTAAACTGTCTTGAATTATTGTCTGAGTCTCTCAACTGAACCTCAAAACCCTGCAGACGACTGTGTTTTCGACCCCAAATTCCAAAGAAATTTGATGACCATCCTAGTTCCATTCCACCCTTGGGGATTCGTATTCTTCCCCATCTGAACAAAGCAGGTATAGACCTTGGAGTGGTTAATGACTTCCCAAGTTTCCTGACCACCCTCCATGGACTTTCTTCACACCAGAAGTCCGGTTTGATTTAGCCTCATACCGCAAAGATTCCACTAGTTCCTTGGCCTACAAGTCCCTTTTTGCTGAACTGTGCTCCAAGTTTCCATCTTTTAAAAGAATGTTCACTGACGGTTCCAAATCTGAGGAGGGAGTTGCCTCTGCCATGTTTTGTGCAGTAGATCCCCTCAGAGATGTGCCGTACACATTCCCACCGACAGCTCCATCTACACTGCTGAGCTGACAGCCTTGGTCCTGGCACTTCAGATGATCTCCAAATCGAAACAGAAAGATTTCCTCGTTTTGTCAGACTCCCTTTCTGCTTTGGAGGCCATTGCCGGCCTTAATCTTAAGCACCCTCAACTACTGAAAGTTTTTTTTAACAGTACACTTCCCTAAAATCAAACGAACACAACGTAGTGTTTGCTTGGGTTCCCAGCCATGTGGGCATTCGAGGCAATGAGATGGTTGACCAGCTTGCCAAGAATGCCACAGGGCAAAAGTTGATCAGGTTTACTGTTCCTCACACTGATCTCAAACCCCAAACACAGGCCTATGTCAAAGACTTCTGGCAAGAGGAATGGACCTTGCAGACGGATAACACACTATTTAAAATCCGTCCAAACCTCAACGAGTTTCTACCATGTTCCAGAGGCGGCCGTAAAGAAGAAACAGTCCTTTGCCGCTTACACACAGGCCTACTCGTTTTATACCATTCTTATCTTTTAAAAGGTGAAGAAGCTCCGTGGTGTATTCCTGTCATGTTTCCACTCACAGTGAAACATATTCTTTTAGATTGTTGCACGATGTGAGACATAAACACTTTACAGCAGAGTCCATGAAAACCCTGTTCAGAGATGTCCCACCTGACGTGATCTTTGAGTTTCTGAGGGAGATTAACATTTTTCATCTGATTTAAGATTTTACGGAAGAAAGATTTTTAACGAAGTTTCTGATGCGTTGTTAGAAGATGTAGTTTTAAAAAGATGTGTGAAAGTTTTTTTGTTTTTTTTGTTTTGTTTTCTTTTGTTGACTTGTGAGTTGATTTTAACGTGGTGACAGCCCTGATATGGCCCTTTGCGGTCGGCTAGGCTATAAACAACATTACCTTACCTTACTAGTTTAGATCAAAGGGACTGACAGAGTTCACGACAAGTTCACGCATGCACGTGCAGGAAACGAATCAGTTTACTGTGGATTATTTCACTCACATACCGGGCATTGCAAAGGAGCAGATCGACGATTGTCAAACTGGTCTAACGGTACGCATCATGATTTCATTGCTATTTTCAAATTGGCTTGAAATGGAGAAAATTAGAATGATTGCTTTCTTTGGACAAAAACAAGAGTCATGAATTGTGGAGGGGAGGGGGAAGGGGGGGGGGGGGGGGGGAGGCGGACAATTCTAGGACTAAGCATTTTGATTTTTTTTTTAACTGTATTTGATCAGGCTGGACTTGCCAGTGCAGAAGTGTAGGGGTTAGGCCTACGACGGGGCCAGTAATTTTCAGAATCACGTTTCAGGAGTTGCAAAACGCTTCCAAGATGAGGTCCCGTCAGCAGTGTCCGTACACTGTTTGGCACACTCAGTCAATCTTGTGTTACAAGAGGCTTCCAGAAAGGTCAAAGTAATACGAGATGCCCCTGACTTTGCCACAGAGGTCATTCAGTTGATCAAATTATCACCAAAACGACAGGTCCTTTTGAAACAATCCAACATGAAACATCAACTTTGTGCGGCCCGTCCATTAAACCTCTGTGTCCAACAAGGTGGACTGTTCGAGCAAGAGCTTTTGACTCTCTCATTGAGAACTATGAGGCTTTGCAAGAAACACTTGAACTAGTCTCACAAGGACATGATGAGTATGCCAGGAGGCATCCGGCCTTCTTGCACTTGTGCAGCAGTTCTCCACCTGTCTTGGGCTCTCACTTTCATGGGATGTCTTTGCTGTGACTGAAGAGCTGGCGACTGCTGTTCAAAGGAAACAAACGTCCTGTGTGGATGCAACAAACTCTGCAAACCCTGTCTGAGAACGCTTGAAAGTATGCGCCAGGATAAAAGTTTCCAGACGTTTTTTGCCGATGTCTCAACCAAGGCTGCAAACGTGTGTGATGAGCCCCGCATTCTGAGACAGAGACAGCCTCCACGAAGACTTGATAGGGCTCCCAGGGTCACAGCTACTCTGACCCTTCTGCTTATTACAGACAGCAGTACTATGAGGCCATAGACAACGTCAAAGAGCATGTAAAGCACAGGTTTGACCAACAAAGTCTTCAGTTGCCAAGGATGATTGAAATTCTCTTGGGTGACGGAGCTGCAGGAAAGAATCCAGAAGTTCCTCAAGAGATCAAAGACATATGCTGCGGACATTGACATGGACAGACTCAAAACACAGTTGGCCATCCTTCCACATGCTCTGGGGAACAAGAAGAAGTCTATATTGAGGCACTGGCAGAAGAACTGACAGCTTCTGACACTGTTAAAAGAATGTTGAGTGAGGCAGACAAACTTTTCAGGCTGTACTTGACCATTCAGCTACAACTGCAACAGCTGAACGCAGTTTTTCAGCTTTGAAGCGGGTCAGAACATACCTCCGAAGCACTATGACTCAGGAGCGCCTAAACAACTGTATGACTCAGGAGCGCCTAAACAACTGTCTCATTATGCATGTGTTCAAAGACAAGGTTGATCAGCTCAATCTCGCTTCCGAGTTCGTTTCCAGAAATGAACGACGTCAAAGTTACTTCGGAAAATGAAATGTGTAATGGTGTAACCTCCCAGCTGTTGGTGTAACCTGCTAATGTACAGACTATGACAATCGTGACTTAGTAACTGCATTTTACGGTGCCTAATGTCCAGTGAATATAGAGAGAAGGTATGTTATGTTATTCAGTCAGAAAGTCTGACAGAAAGTCTGACAGTTGTTCTCTCTCTCTCTCTCTCTCTCTCTCTCTCTCTCTCTCTCTCTCTTCTCTCTCTCTCAGTTTCTGCAACGTGTTAATTGCAATTATACAAAGTGTATTTCAAGTGTGTCTGCGTGTGTGTGTGTGTGTGTGTGTGTGTGTGTGTGTGTGTGTGTGTGTGTGTGTGTGCGTGTGAACTGAATATTGCAATCTGGAATTCTTTCTTATCGAACATTCACATATTGTGATTGTTGGAGTTCAATGATTTGAACTATACATTGCCCCCCCTCTGCCCCCCCCCCCCCCCCCCCCAACCCTGCACAGCTTCCGCCGCCACTGCTGTGTCTCCGTGCATCAGTGACTCTTCATCTCTCTCTCTCTCTCTTCTCTCTCTCTCTCTCTCTCTCCAAGTACCTAGGAGGAAACGGGACTGCTAAACTAAGACACACACACACACACACACACACACACACACACACACACACACACACACACGGACGCACGCACGCGCGCACGCACGCACGCACGTACACATACACACATCCTCTTGTACATTGACATAACACACAATCATGCATGGACGCACTTACATACGCACGCACGCGCGCGCGCTCGCGCTCACACACACACCACACACAACACACACACACACACACACACACACACGGATTCCTACGCCAACATGGTGGATTGCTTCAACGTACACGTTTAGCTCGCATCGAAAAATCCAGTAAGTTCGTACGACATACAAAATGGTAAAAACAAGAGCAGCCACAAAGAAAGAAAAGAAAAAATGCTCAACAGATAGTAAGTTCGAGTCTTGTGAATGTTCTCGGCTTGAATCTCAGACTCAATCTCCGACTCGGAGCGAGCGGGGATCTGGCCAAGCGAGCAGCAACAGCATATCAGACCCTACAACGGCTGGCGAAGACCCTTGCAAAAATACTGGTCAGCCTGAAAGTTCCTTTGAATTACTGACGTGCACAGTTAAAATGCTCTGCCACAGAATTTCGGTCGTGGAAAAGAAGTTAGAGGAGCTGACGAAAGATAGAATAAAAGAATGGAGCTACAAACAAGCTGAAACTGTAAGTGTTGGAACACAAACAAATAGTCCAACAACAACATTTCCCGACACAACAGAACGCAGCAACATACCGACATATGCAGACAAGCTGAAGTCTCCAGCCCACAGAAAACACTTTAATTCAGCAAAAGTCCCCTCTCAGTCAGTGCCACAAAAACAAGAAGAAAAACCATCAGAAGAAAAGAAAAAGGAACAGTTGGCTGACGTCAAATCTATTGGCATCAAGTCCGATGACGCCAAAAAGGTACATTCCGACTCTCTTCCCAATGTTCTTTTTTTGCACGACTCTGTTATGTCAAGAGTCAACGCTAGGCGCCTGGGAGAGGCCTACGGACTTAAAATTGTCTCCAAAAGAGCTTTCAAGATCTCAGACTGTGAAAAAGAACTTGAAAACATTGGTTCAGAAGTTCCGGTTGATTGTGTGATACTGCATACTGGAATAAATGATCTGAAAAGTACTGACCCCGGAGTTACAGCAAAAAAGATGATTAGCGTTGTCAACAAAATCAAACAGCAATCTCCGAAAACAAAAATCGTGGTAAGCAAAGCAACGCCAGTCAAAGATCAGATTCTGGAGGGGAGGCGACAACTATTCAACGCATTATTGTTTTCTGAAATTCCTCGTCATCAGACATCTCTCCTCTCTCATGAGAACCTTGATCCTTTCAACAACCGGCTCCTGAGGGATGCCATCCACCCGTCTGACAGAGGTACCAGCATCCTCGCCGGAAATCTGGGGCGGCATGTCCATCGTCTCTTTTGGCAGAAGCAACGTCGGAGACATCGCCAGAATCAGACACGCGGGAGAGGCGCCTGGGACCACGAGCCATTCCCCCCACCTCCTGCTGGTCGTGTCGGAGCTCCCGGTCCGTGGCATTTCCATCCTCGTGCAGGGGACACATGGGACTCTTTCAGCTGGCAATTCGTCCCTTGGTGACTCGTCAACTTCACCTTGCCATTCGATTCTGTTAACTATGTCCTATGAAAACTTCCAATGATAATTTATTGATATTTCAATGGAACTGTCGGTCTATATCAACAAATCTCTTACACTTTGAAAATCATATATATCAACATAATTATTCAGTGCTAGCATTACAATCACTAAATGTAGATGTTCATAAGCTCCCGAAAATACGAAATTTTTATTATCCACCTTTGTATAACTATAGGAATGATGGTAAAAAGATTCAAACTGCCGTTTATGTGAGAAGGGATCTAAATTATTGTCCTCTGAACCCTCCTATTCCTACTAATGCTGAAGTTTTCGCAACTGGGGTTACTGTAAAACTGAACAAGCAGACAAATTTAAACATAATTTCTGCTTACTATCCCAGTGGCCCAAAGGCAGATAATACAGACTGGATAAAAAAACCTTCCTTTTTCAAACAACAAATGGGTAATACTGGGAGATTTTAATGCGCATGCTCCATTTTGGGAATATGGTTGCACCACTATAACTTGCAACCGTTTAGTTGAAAATATTGTTGACTCCAAATTGGTTTTATTAAACGATGGTAGTATTACCAGACTGCCAGACATTTCCACTCATAAACCTACTTCTATTGATTTATCTTTAATTTCTCCGGAATTGGCAGTAAACTCGGTATGGTCAACAGAGGATGATACTTTGGGCAGCGATCATTTCCCAATCATCATACAGTTAAAGGAACATATTGAAAATGAAGAAGATGGAAATGAAGATAGTATCCCAAAATTTTCATATAAAAATGCAAACTGGTCTCTGTATGAAAAGATCTTGTCCAATACACATTTCAGTAGTATTGAAAATGAAGGTATAGATGCATATTATACAGAGTTTTGTCGACATGTCTTACAGGCTGCCGGAAAATCTATTCCTATTTGTAAAGATGCCCAACAGTGGAAATATGTTGGTAATTCATGGTGGAATTTAGACTGTGCGATAGCTGTAGCTCTTAAAAAAGAAGCTTATAAAGCTTGGCTGAAAGTGAGAACAGATGAAAACTTCATAGCGATGAAACATGCCAAAAATAACAGTAACAGGGTTGTTGCCCGAGCGAAAAGAATACATTTCTCAGAATTTTGTAGATCCAAAATATCGGAATCAAAAGATATCCATAAGGTTTGGAAAATGGTTAAAAAATTGAAAAATGGTTATTGCTTGCAACAGTACCCAATTAAGTTAGATAATAATGCTCTTCCATCCTCACAGGAGAAAGCTGAGGCATTCGTCAAAATATTTTCAGAAAATAACTTGCTGTCTAGTCTCAGTCCATCTATCAGGTGTTTTAGAGAGGAGGAAGAAAAACGAACTATCTATCAGGATCCACCACCAAATCATTTCCATTATTTAAACGCTCCTATTACATATGATGAATTTTGTGAGACGTTAGAATCTTTTTCTTCAAATTCAAGTGCTGTTGGCCTAGATGGTATATCCTATCAACTGTTATACCACTTGCCTTCACATTGGAAACGATTACTGCACTCATTTTACCAAAAATGTTGGTTTAATGGAACTCTCCCTAGTATCTGGAAGAGATCTGTTGTAGTCCCAGTTCCAAAACAAGGTAAGCCCAGGTCAGACATTGGAAGCTACAGGCCAATAGCACTAACCTCTCACGTTGGAAAGTTGGTAGAAAAGATTATACAAAGACGTCTTTTATATTTTTGTGAAAAAGAAAGTATAATCCCAGTGAATCAAGCGGGATTTCGCAAAGGTCGATGTACAATAGATCATTTGGTGAAACTTACAAGTCAAATTAAAAAGCAGTTTGCTAGACGGAAAAGTACACTTGCTACCTTTTTTGATATCAGAAAAGCGTATGATAGTATCTGGCACGCTAGACTACTTTATAAATTGAAAGAAATAGGAATTAATGGAACGATGTTTCAATACTTTAAAAGTTTTTTATCGCAGAGATCCATATGTACAAGAATAGGGAAAGTTTACTCGTCTTTTCAGAGCATTGATATCGGAATTCCACAGGGTTCTATTATAGCCCCCATGTTGTTTAACATTCTTATTTATGATCTTCCAAAGATATTATCAAAAAGTGTGAGTTTAGTACAATATGCTGATGACATTGCTATGTGGATAAATACAAATATCCGAAAGCATACTGGCAAGAGAATTACGAATCATATACAGAAGATATATCAGTTAGAGATAGATAAATTAAACAACTTTATGGAAAATAACGGGCTTATTCTCTCAGGTGAAAAAACACAGTTAATGTTTTTCAATAATGGAGACAATCCAGTGTATTTGCCAAGCTTCAAATTGAATGGTTCTGAATTGCAGTACTCACAAAACATAAAATTTCTGGGTGTGAATTTAACCCCTAAACTGAACTGGCGTTTTTACATTGAAAGCTTGATAGCTAAAACAAGGAAACGTTTAAACTTATTGAAAATTATTTGTATTCAACCGTGGGCTCAAGATACAAAAACCCTCCTGCACCTAGCTAATTCTCTAATAAGATCAAAACTAGTGTACGGACAAGAAGTTTATTTTTCAGCCCCTCAAAGCCTACTGAAAAAATTGCAAAGTATAGACAGCAAAGCTCTCAAATTAGCGCTTGGTGTCCCAGTGCACACAAGCACGTTGAAGGTGTACACAGAAATTAATATGCTATCACTGTCAGATCATCGTAGATTAGCTGTGGCCAAATATATCGCAAGAAGTCTTTCAGTACCTAACTCAGTCGAAAACGAAGTGTTGATGGATTCAAATGTTGAATATCCCAAAAGAGCTCAACAGCTAGGTTATCTTTGTCCCGTTCGAAATTACACGAAAGATTCTTTTGAAAAATGCAATATTGATGTCACTTCACTCTCACCTGCCCCTGTTGTTCCCCCGGTGCCTCCATGGGAACATAGCCAAGCTATCTTTGATGTAGATTACACTGATGTCCGGAAAAATGATAACATTAACATTTTAACTTCTAAAGTGAGAGAAAACTTAGAAAACAAATATTCAAATCATTTAAAAATTTTTACGGATGGTTCCGTTTGCCAGTTAAGTGCAGGTTCAGGTTTTGTTATTCCGGCTTTAAAAGTTCAAAAAGCATACAGCCTAGGAAAAGGATTTTCTATTTTCACGGCAGAATTGTATGCTATTCTTATGGCATTACTCTTTATTTGTGATAGTAATCATTCTTTCTGTAACATTTTATTTTGTGTTGATTCTAAGGCAGTGTTAGATAGTTTGAAAGTTTGGGATGTTAAAGCAAGGAAAGATGTAATCTTTGAAATAAAGCATCTAATTAATTACATTATTTCCACAGGAATATATATAGTCTTCTGCTGGGTCCCTTCACACTGTGGTATTTATTGGAATGAAATAGCAGATAAACTAGCCAGACGCGGGGTAATGGGCAATGCTGCAAAAAGTAATTTGAAGTTAGATATATATGAAATACATTCGTTATTGGAAAGCTGTTTCCGAACTAAGAAGTCTCAAGATAAATATGTAATGGGAACATATCCTAGACATATTTCTAGTTTAATATACAAGATACGTTTGAACTCTTGGAAGACCAAATAT
>JAMYXO010002418.1:0-2500 GCA_033310375.1 Conus canariensis | reverse complement strand
GTTAATTAGTGTACACAAAAAGAAAATACAGTACAAGTCGCTAATTATTGTTGATTAATGGACACAAAAAGAAAAGACTGTACAAGTCACTAATTGTTGTTGATTAATGTACACAACAAGAAAAGACAGCATAAGTCGCTAATTGTTGTTCTTCTTTCTTTCTTTCTGCGTACGCAGGCTGATACTCCTGCGGACACTGCCTGTATAGACAGGCAGTGGAGTTTTGTGTGTATGACCGTTTTTCATCCCGCCATTAAGGCAGCCATACTCCATCTTCGTGGAAGGTGCATGTTATGTGTAACGTGTCATCCATACCAACGGCCAAACTGGCCTTCTCCTCCGAAAGTTGGTGATGGGATTTTACGTGTGTGCAAGATGTGCGTGCGTTCGCTCACGGAACCTCAGTTTATAGTCTCATTCGAAGGACTGTATGGGGAATGGAGTCAGAACCAATGTTAACTCCGAGGGAAAAATCCCCCTGTACCGAAATTTGAACTCGCAACCCCAGGATCACGAGTCCGGCGCTCTACCAACTGAGCTATTCAGGTCCCCGCTAATTGTTGTTGATTAATGTACACAAAAAGACAAGACAGTGCAAGTCGCTAATTATTGTTGATTAGTGCGCACCAAAAGAAAAGACAGTACAAGTCGCTAATTGTTGTTGATTAATGTACACAAAAAGAAAAGACAGTACAAGTCACTAATTGTGTTGATTAATGTACACAAAAAGAAAAGACAGTACAAGTCGCTAATTGTTGTTGATTAATGTACACAAAAAGAAAAGACAGTACAAGTCGCTAATTGTTGTTGATTAATGTACACAAAAAGAAAAGACAGTGCAAGTCACTAATTGTGTTGATTAATGTACACAAAAAGAAAAGACAGTACAAGTCACTAATTGTGTTGATTAATGTACACAAAAAGAAAAGACAGTACAGGTCGCTAATTGTTGTTGATTAATCTTTTCAGTAGCTTGTGTAATCATTGTTTTTTTCTGAACTGGACGTATTTCATCAAAGGCAGATGTATTGAGATGTTTCAGTGGAAGATATGTGCAACTGAAGTAATTAGAGTGACAGGCCATCATGTTAAAGAATGAGAAATCGATTACAGTGTACCATTTGAATGAATGCACTATGTTATTTACATTTTGTATAGTTCACTATAGGACAGCCATTTCTTTTTAAATCATAAAATCAAGTTTCTATCAAACAGCATGCTTTTCTTTTTCTCACCTATATCTCAATTCCATCTGAATCCTAAAATTGAAGGTTTGTCACAATTATGTCTGTAAGTGTAAACAAACAAACAAACAAAAAACCTCTGTCTATAATAATTGTAATGGCAATGCTGCTTATAGCCCCGCCGATCGCAAAAGGCCGTATCAGGGCTGTTACCACATTGAAAATAACTCTCAAGTCATTGCAAAAAAAAACCTCATTTACAAAACTCTTTAAAACACATCTTCCAAAAAAGAAAAAAAAAAAAAAAAACAACACACACACACACACACACACACACACACACACACACACACACACACACACACACACACACAGAGAGAGAGGAAATTTTGTTAAAGATCTCTCCTTCGTAAAATCTTAGATCATTTGAAAAATGTTAATCTCTCTCAGAAATTCAAAGATCACATCAGGTGGGACATCTCTGAACAAGGTTTTCATGGAGTCTGCTAGAAAGTGTTTATATCTCACATCATGCAAGTCCAAACACTCTAAGAGGACATGTTTCACAGTGAGTGTACATGACATGGAATGCACCACGGATTTCTTCACCTGTTAAAAGACAAGAATGGGTGCAAAACGAATGGCTTGTATGCAAACGGCATAAAACTGTTTCTTCTTTACGGCCGCCTCAGGAACATGGTAAAAACGCTTTTAGGTTGGGACGGATTTCAAACAGTTTGTTATCCATCTGCGAGTCCCATTCCTCTTGCCAGAGGTCTCTGACATCAGTCTGGGCTTTGGGTTTCAGATCAGTGTGAGGGATAGACAGTCTGCTCAACTTTTTCTTTGCGGCACTCTTGGCAAGTTGACCAACCATTTCGTTGCCTTGAATGCCTACATGGCTGGGAACTCAAGCAAAAACTATGTTGTATCCATCTGATTTCAGAGAGGAGTACAGTTCGAACAACTTTAGCAGGTGAGGGTGCTTGAGGTTACGTAATATAAATTCAAAGTGTGATAACGTAAATAGTGATGAATAATACCTCTTTCAATATGATACATATTACTCTGTCTCTCTCCCCTCTCTCTCTCTCTCTCTCTCTCTCTCTCTCTACTACTCTCTCTCACACACACACACACACACACACACACACACACACACACACACACACACACAGAAAGAGAGAGGGAGAGAGGGTGAAAAGAGAGGGTGAGAGAGAGGGCGAGAGAGAGACAGACAGACAGACAGACAGACAGACAGACAGACAGACTGACAGACAGACAGAGACAGAGACAGAGACAGACAGGCAGACTGA